>BMAC01009783.1:0-10863 GCA_014905375.1 Phtheirospermum japonicum
CGGAAAAAACACAAAAAGAATACTAGAAGTACCCCAAATAGTCAAAGCAACTCTCCCTATGATTTGATAAAACTTTCATGTACCTCACTCTTTAATTCAAACAGAAACAATATCACATCTAAGATCCAAATCACCAAAAAAGCAAGCTGACTGAATAGAGATTAAAGTTATAATGAGGTTCAAATTAGTTAGCACAATTCTGTAATTTAAGACCCATATAACCAAAACTCAACAGGATTCCAAAGTGAACAACGATAAACCCATAAGCCAAATTAGCCAATAGAAATTGAAAGGCTTTTCCATGCCTTAGATTAGGGGTGTTCACATGGACCATGTAAACCAAACCAAACAAAAAGGGTGGTTATTAGATTTTTTATAGTTCTTTTATGAAAAGTCAGTATTAGATTTGGTTCGATTTCCTGAATGCACCAAAAATAGGTATACTTCTAAAAACTACTGACGAGGTAGCCATATCACAAAAACTCCTATTATCTGTTGGGATTACAAATGCCCCCTTAAGGTGTTACAAATACCCCCGTTTTTGTAATACCAAATAAATATCACCCTTGAAACTGCAATTTTTAAAATAGAAGCAAAGATGACTGGGTTTTTTGCGTAATTAGGCTAAAGCCTCGGTGGTAATTTTATACTCCATCCGTTTAAACAATTGCAATAGGAAAATAAAAGGAAGCAAATAGGAAAATAAAAGGGATAAATAAACCAAAAAAAATACGGAAACTTATTTACCGAGGCAAAAAATCTCTCCCGACGACGCTCTCGACGGAACTCTGTTTCAATTTCAAAAACACCAAATAATGTGAAATCATTTGAAACGGGAAAAATTGCAGAAAATAAAAACAAATAAGGAAAATATGAAGATGATAGTCCTTTTGTATTTGTAAAGAACAGTCCAAATCCATTGTTCTTAGATTAAAGAAGGAAAAATACACGGGCTTTGATTGCTTGTAAAAACAATTGCAGGTTTTCATCTTTTTCTTGTAAATAAATAAATGAAATAAAATAACTAAAGATCATCTCATTTTCATTTCACGTGTAAACTCACTTTTTTATTTCTCTCACACTTCCCAATCACAACCAACACCCTACATTTACTCTCTTGCAATTTTAAAAAAAAAGCACTGAAAAATCACAAAATAAAAATGGACGGAATGAAAGGGCAAGCAATCGCAGCTATAATAAATACCCACCTTAGGACAAGAACAAGATCAAGAATGCACTGGATCAAGAATGCACTGGAGCTCCACCCAGGAAAGAAGAAGAGCTTGACGGCAAGAGCTATATTTTTAGGGTTTGAGTGATTTTTTGTGTAGTATGGTTTGAAAGTAAGAGAGTGAGTGGGCTTAAAGGTATAGTGAATGGGTTGGGTTGTAATATTAATTACCATAGTGGGCTTAAAGGTATAGTGAATGGGTTTGGGTTGGGCTATAATATTAATTATCATATTAAAGACTTGGTACTGGGTATCCGGTTAAAGAACCGGTACCAACGGGTACCCAATCCCAGAATCGATCCCGCCAGGTACCCACCGGGTATCGGATCTCGAAACTCTGGACCCAGAACCGGAACCGGTTATGACCGGTTCCAAAAATTTAGAACCGGAACCGATACCGGTGATTCCGGTTCCGGGGCTGGACCCGGCGGGTCCTATGCAGTTCCGGGTTCGGGACCGGGTATCCATTATTTCTGCTCACCCCTACTATGAGGCCCGTACTTTCAACCCAAGTAAAGACGGTGGATGAATCCTAGAGGGGTCGGATTGTATTGTGTTAGTTTAATGGTATCATAATAGGAGATTGGTTTCTTATAAATATTTGTTTTTTAATCTTTTTAAATGTCAACTATACCTTGCTTCTACTACATTTAATCACAGTGTAAGAACTTGAGTCTCGTTACTTTTTAACATGATACTATTAGTTTTTTTTTTTGCCTATTTGTACCAATATTCGTTTATTAAGTCTATTTTTTAAGAATATTGAGGTATTCATAAACTTGAGCTCTTGTTACCATTGATTTTTTTTTCCTGGCATATTTAAACTAACATTCGTTAAATTTTGTATTCTAACTTTTAGAATTTTGAGGTATTTATAATTTTGTGAATAGTAAAAATTAGTATTATTTGTTTTAAAATTCAGTACTCAGTGATTTTTTTACCTATTTGGATTAGCATTCGTTGAGATTCTGAATCCTAATTTTCGCAATCTTGAGTATTCATACTTTTGTGAATAATTAGGTTGTAAAAACCGCTAGACCCTAGTCGGGCCTCGGACTAGCGCTAATTAGGCGCCGCCTAGACAGTTATGTGAATATTTATTTCTCATTTTTTCTGCCTCCTAGCCAATTCGTTATAGGCAAACTTGCTCGATTTATGCCCGCCTAGCACCCAGATATCGTCTAAGGAGATTTTAGTAACATTGATGAATAGTAATCCTAGAGTATATATATTTCCGTGGTTAGTAAATTATTGATTATTAAGTCCAAATTGGATTAGCATTCATTGTGATCAAGAATCATAATTTTTAGAATTTTGGGTATTCAGAATTTTGTGCATAGTAATCATAGTTTTCAAAATCTTATCATGTTTTTCCGAATCTGGTATTCAAATTCAAAAAAGTTTGTAAATAGTAATTTTACTTTTCATGTAGATGTTACTGGAATTAAGAATTTTGTGAATACTAATTCTAAATTATTCATAATTCCATGAATAGTAAATCATTGATATATTATCCTTAGTTTTTAGAACTTGATATTAAAAATTCTGTAAATGATATAACTTTATATGTAGATGTCAAATATTTTGGGGTATTCATAATCCATAATTTTGTTTATAATAATCATAGAGTATTAAAGAATTATGTGATAATAGTAAATCATTAATTTTTTAAGGCTTGTTTGAACTAACATTTGTTGAGACTATGAATCAATTTTAAAATAATTGGTATTCAGAATTCAGAATTTAGTGGTTTGCAAAATTTTATCATATTCTTTTACTTTATATGTCAAATTATGTCCAAAGGATGATAATATGTCTGAAAAAGGAATAGTTTTCAGAATCTTATCCTATTTTTTTTAATGTCAAAATTAAGTTTGAAAAGTTGATGGTCCTAATTTTCTTACTGTATATGTCAAAATTATTAAAGCTGATAAGCGACCTGATCTTATGAGGTCGCATGAGTGTCGACCAGAGTAGCAACGACCTGATTCCATGAGATCGCATGAGTACCGACCCGAGCAGCAACAACTTGATCACATGAGGTCGCGTGACTGTCAACCTGATAGGTCGGATGCGAGGTCGTCATAAGATCCCGCCGAGATTACTTGGAGCCTACATTACATCTGATGATGTCAGCTCTTGTTCAATACAATCTAGGCTGTTACAGCTGACTGATTGTACTGTAACATTATTAGCCACATATTATAGGTAGTCATTGTCAGGTTTACTGTAGCATTTCTAGCCACTCATTTTAGGGTTACCTCAGTGATAGTATTGCTATAAATAGCTGCACAGTTCATTGTTGTAAATGTATGAAAAATATCAATGAAGAATTTATATGAGCTCGCTATGAACTCCTTATTTTTTTTATCATGTTATCATAGCTGGTTATTCCTGCCTATGATCCATTTTTCTTCATCCTTTAGTTCAGTTCATTTTGAAATCATGGCAACAAAGGAACTTGCCACGACACAAAACAATCCAGCTCGAAGTATGGAGACGATCCACTTACAAAATCAGTTGGTGAGTATCAAATTGAATGACATCAATTTTCTACTATAGGAGCAACAGGTTCTAGCAGCCATATGAGGATATGGACTAGAAGAGTTCATCAATGGGGAGAAGGTTATCCCAAATAAGGTAATTAATGAAGGATCATCATTAGGTATCATTGTTAATCCTGAGTATGTTAAATAGATGAAACAAGATCAACTGGTTGTCTCATGGTTGTTATCTTCTTTAAGTGAAAGTGTTATTGTTACTACTCTTAGTCTAAACTCGGCTAGTGAGATATGAAATTGCCTAAGGACAAATTTTGCTAGTTATAACAGAGTTAAAATTATGTAGCTTAAGCTCCAACTTCAATCCCTTAAGAAGGGAAATCTGTAGATCAATGCTTATTTTAACAAAGTCAAGTCTGTTTGTGATATGTTGGGTTCTATTGAGGAAAGAGTCAATGAAAATGACCAGATTATGTATCTCCTGAATGGTTTAGGAGCTGAGTACAATGCCCCGATTGTTCAATCACCACTAGGCATGAACGAGTCACTATGATGGAAGCTTACTCTGTGTTGCTGAGTTTTGAAAATAGGATTGAGACTATTGAAGGCCTTGGTGATACTGATAATTTACAATTTAGTGCTAACCTCTTCATGGAAATAGAGGAAGAGGTAGAGGCATAAGTACCTATTAGTTCTAAGGCAATAGAGGAAGAAGTAGTGCTGGAAGAGGCAACGGATATAGAGGTAGAGGGGGCAGATTTAGAACCAATAGACCTAGATGCCAGATATGTGGATATACCAATCACACTGCAGATAAGTGCTACTACAGGCTTGACTCCAACTATCAGATGAACTCAGGAAACAAGACTCAGCAAAGGAGGTCAATCAGCGAAATTTTGTGGCCAATGTAGCAAACTTTGGAAATTGAGAAACAGAAGGAGGACAAGATTACTGGTACCCTGAATCTGGAGCTACAAAACAATTGAACTATGAATTGTCCAACCTCAACATGACCATAAATTACAAAGGTTCAGAAAACATTCAGATAGCTAGTGGAGCAGGTATGAGTATTGCTCATTATGGTGATTCTGTAGTGAAAACTGCTGATCATCACCATTCTTTTATCCTAAACAATTTCCTTCATGTTCATAAGATAATCAGAAATCTAGTTGACAATGTTTTCTTTGAATTTCACTCATCTTTTTGTCTTGTGAAGGATCAAGTATCAAAAGTTGTTCTTCTCAAAGGGAACCTTAAGGATGGGATTTATCACTTCCAACTGTCACCTATCCAAAAACATCACATTTCAAATTTTCAATCAAGTGTCAATGCTGTAGAGCTCAGAAATAAATTTGGCATAGATCTTTGGCATTCTAGATTAGGCTATCCTTCCTTTGGTGTTGTAAAGAAAGCTCTGACACATTGTAATTTACTTGTTTTAAATAAAAGTGATGATTATTTATGTGTTGACTGTCTGAAATTCAAGATGCATAAACTCCCTTTTTGCAAAACAAGCCACAACAACCACAATATCATTGATCTCATTCATAGTGATATTTGGGGACCATATCCTGTTACTTCTCATAATAGCTTTAGATATTACATTAGTTTCATTGATGATGCCTCCAGATATACCTGGATTTATTTGTTCAAAGCTAAATCAGATACCAAGGCTGCATTCATACACTTCAAAAATCTTGTTGAGAATCAGTTTGGCAACTCTATCAAAACCTTTCACTCACATGGATGTGGAGAACTTATTTGTTTAAAAGACACTCATAATCAAGCTGGGATAAAACATGTCCTGTCCTGCTCTTATACCTCACAACAAAATGAAATGACTGAGAGAAAACATAAACACATCACTGAAGTTGCTCTCTCATTGAGTTCCCGATCTAACCTCCCCCTCAAGTATTGAAGTGAAGCTTTTACCAGTGCCATCTATCTCATAAACCTAACCCCAAACAAAATCCTGAACTAAAAATCCCCCTTTGAGGTTGTCACTAAACAGAAACCTAATTACACTTACCTCAGAAATTTTGGCTGCTTATGCTTTCCTTTCCTAAGACCTTACAATAAAGAAAAACTTGAACCTAGAAGCCAACCTTGTGTTATCATTGGGTACAGTCCTTTTCACAAAGGTTACAAAATCCTTCTCCCCTCCAATAAAATCATAATCACAAGACATGTCCAATTCCAAGATGACAAATACCCTTTCCATATCACATAACCTAACACTTCTCCTCCTCATGACATAAGTAAGTCATTTCATTACACACCGCTGATCAAAATACAGGACACTGTGACCTCAAGTGAACATCCTCCATCTCGTCCCATCCCTCATAGCCACTACAAAAAAATCCGGCAATTCTGGCGGATATGCTGACGGGCAAAAAGCCGTCAGCAATGCTGGCGGAAATACTGTCGGATAAAAATGCTGGCGGGTTTGCTGGCGGCCATGGCCGTCAGCATATATACCCGTCAGTATCCCCTCAGGGAAAGAGCGGGAAACTATCCCGCTTAATTATCCTGACGGCCTTGCCCGTCAGGATATAATTTTTAATTAAAAAAAAATAAAAAAAAATATATGCTGACGGCCCTTGCCCGTCAGAATTATTAAATAAAAATAAAAAAAAAAAGCTGACGGGCAAGCCGTCAGCAATTTATTTAAAATATAATAATTATATATTTATAAATAATATTATATATTTATAAAAATAATATATTATTATTAATATACAATATATAATAAATATATATTTCAAATAATATATATTTATAATTATTTATATATAAATATATATATATATATATATATATATATATATATTATAAATATATTATAATAATATTATGCATTTATATATTATTATTCATAAATATAATCTACATTTATAAATATAATATAATTAATTATAATTATACTTATAACTTATTTATATATCTAATATATATTAAAAGTATATAATCTTTCACATGTAATCGACTTGGCGAGACGGTAACACCACTCCTCTATTTGCAAGAGGTTTGGGGTTCGAATCCCACCCATGCCACATGTGGGGAATTAAATTAACACAGGTTGGGTTGTGGGTTGGGCTCCTACGGGTTGGGCTAGGCCCGCCCAGTTTTTTTTTATAATATTTTAAAAATGCTGACGGGCTTGACCCGCCAGCAATACTGACGGGCCAGCCCGTCAGCATTTATAAAAATTTATAAAAAAAAGGGGGGCGGGAGGAAATACTGACGGGAAGTATTACTGACGGCCGATGCCCGTCAGCAGGCCGTCAGTATTTCTGACGGGTACGTTAAAGCCGTCAGTATACTGGAATCCTGACCACAAAAATGCTGACGGCCATTATCCGTCAGGAGGCCGTCAGTATTCCCTATACTGACCATTAAATTCTAAAAAAAATCCTGCTCCTTTTCAGTTCCATGGAAATTAATTACGAGCGAGTTTTCAACCGCTTCGACTCGGACGGGGACGGCCAAGATATCCCCGGCGGAGCTGCGGCGGTGCGTGGGGTTTGTCGGCGGAGAGATGACGGAGGAGGAGGCGGCCGGCGGCGGTGGCGCTGGTGGATTCCGATGGGAGACGGGCTTCTGTGCCTGGAGGACTTGGTGAGAATAGTAGAAGGCGCCGGGAAGATGAGAAGGCGCGCGATCTGGAAGAGGCGTTCAGATTGTACGAACTGGAGGGAAGCGGGTGCATTACGCCCAAGAGCCTGAGGAGGATGCTGAGTAGATTGGGAGAGGCGAGGACCGTCGATCAGTGCAGGTGTATGATTGCGGAGTATGATCTCAACGGTGATGGCGTTCTCACTCTCGAGGAGTTTAAAGCTATGATGGCGTGCTGATATCGCTACTGAACTCCGTTTTGGTTTTGGTTTTGGTGTTGGTGTTAGGTGTTTGCATGTATATTTGGATATTATTAATAAATTGGTTTTAGTCCTTTAGATGATTTTATATATTGATTCTTTCTTGAGGTTGTATTATTTTTTTTGTCATTGTTTTATCTACCCTTTAGCTTATATTTTTCCTTCTCTTTCACCGAAACATAATTGAAAATTTCCAACGGAAAATATCCGTTGGATTTAATACATATTTCTGCTAGAATGCTTAATTCTAACCGAGTTTCCAACGGAATATAATATAAGTCGTTGAAAAACTTATCGTCGGAATCACCAAATTCCAACGGTATTCCTACAGAAAACAGATTCCAATGAAAGTTTTATTGGTTAATTTCCGTTAGAATTGTCAATCTTTAAAATAAACTCCAACACAAATTCTAATGGCCGTTGGAAATTTTTGTGGAATTAGGCATTCAAATGGAAATTTGTATTGAGTTCTAACGGATATTTTCCGTTGGAATTTGACAATTTTTGTTGTAGTGTTTTTTCTTTACGAGCATTCCTTTAAAAAGTGAACCAGATACAATAATGAATTTTTAAGGGCATGTTTCATATTCGTTTGTTTTAAACTTAAAAATAAAATATTCGGCTATCTATCAATATGTATGGTCTTGGACTCTCGATAATGATTTTTCTTTCGAATTCGGCTACTTACACTATTTTATACTATTTTTTAAATAAATATAGTTATATATTAATAAATACAATATTATAATAAAATATCATTCATTTTTAACACGTATAATTATAATATTATAATGCAACATGATTCAATAATATTATAATACAATATCATTCACTTCTTTATTTAACATAATTTGACATATTATCATTCACTTTTCAAATATTATTTGATATATTATTATCAACAACATTATTTGACTAATTTTGACATGTACAGTAAGAAAACCGTTCACTTTTCGGATATTATTTGACATAATATCATCAACTTCCAGATGTAATTTTTGATAGAAAAATGGGAGTTCATAGCGAGCTCGTATGAATAAACAGCGAGCTCATATAAATTTTTCATTGATATTTTTCATACATTTACAACAATGAACTATGCTACTCACTGGGGTAACCCTAAAATGAGTGGCTAGAAATACTACAGTACACCTGACAATGGCTACCTATAATATGTGGTTAATAATGCTACAGTACAATCAACCAACTGTAACAGCCTAGATTGTATTGAACTAGGGCTAACATCATCAGATGTAATGTAAGCTCCAAATAATCTCGGCGGGCTCTTATGAGGACCCTCGCATGCTACCTATCAGGTCAGCAGTCACGGCGACCTCAAGTGATCAGGTCGTTGCTGCTCTGGTCGGTACTCATACGACCTCATGGAATCAGGTCGCTGCTGCCTCCGGTCGACACTCATGTGACCTCATCAAGTCGCTTATCAGCTTTAATATGCCCCCTTAATTCTATGCTTGCTCCAGAAAATACACCCAATTTATTTCTGAGCCTATCATAGAATTGTCCTGATGATAACGGCTTGGTCATGATGTTAGTAACTTGGTTTATAGCTGGTACATGTCTTACTGCGATCACCCTTCTCAGCAACTTTTCTCTTATGAAGTGGAGGTCCAGTTCAAAATGTTTTATTCTATCATTGTTTATAGGATTTGCAGAGATAGAAATTGCCTCCTAGGTTATCCATCCAAACAATGCTAGGCTTAGCTTGCCTAATCCTCAACTCTTGCAGCAGGATTTTATCCACATTATCTCACAAGTTGTTATGGCCACACTCCTTTACTCGGCTTATGTAGAGGACTTTGAAACAGTTTCTTTACCTTCCATGAAATCAGGTTGTTTCCAAAGTAAACACAAGATCCTGATGTTGATCTTCTATCATATATGTCAGATGCCCAATCTGCATTGGCATATTCCACTATGTCAAAATTAATGCATTTGCTTAGTTTTAATCCATATTCCATGGTTGCCACTTAAATATCTGATGATCCTTTTGACAGCTTTCCAATGTTTGTTGAGGGGTTCTGCATGAATTGGACTCACAGCAAATCTAATGTCAGGTCTAGTTAGAGTAGCATATTGCAATGCACCAACAATTTGCCTATAGTGACTTGTATCCTCAATCAGCTGGCCAGAGAATATTGAAAGAGGAGGAGTGACCATCATAGGCGAGCTGACACCTTTGCCCCCTTCATTCCTGCTTTTTCAACGACCTCTTGAATGTATTTCTTTTATTTGAGCAGGATACCATCGGATGTAGAGCAAACCTCTATGCCTAAGAAGTAATGCAGAGGACCTAAATCCTTCAAAGAAATATATTTTTGCCAAACAAGAAATTACTGCATCAACTTCAGTGTCTTTGCTTCCAGTGATGATGATATCATCAACATAAACCATTATGATAGTGCAAGAATCTGCAGTATGTCTGATGTACAAGGAGGTGTCAGATTGAGAGATAGAGAAACAGAGAGAGGTGAGTGCATTTCCAAATTTATTGGACCAAGCTCTATAGGCCTTGCTTCAAACCATATAGAGATTTTTCAACTTATACACAAGATGTGGTGAATTTGGAGCCTCAAAACCAGGTGGTTGTTTCATATAAATGTATGAGTTAATATCTTCATTCAGAAAAGTATTATCAACATCGAGCTGCCTTAGTTTCCATCCCTTAGTGAGGGCCAAAGATAGGATTATTCTAATGCTAGCAGGCTTTACTACAGGGCTATAAGTTTTATTGTAGTCCAGACTTGCAGATTAAGTATATCCCTTAGCTACTAGCCTGGCCTTGTGTCTAGCAATTGAGCCATCTGAGTTTCTCTTGAGCTTGAATACCCATTTGCATCCAACTGGTTTTCTATATGGGGGAGCTCGCACAAGGTCCCGTGTGCAATTTTTTAGAAGAGCTTGATGTTCTGAGGTCATGGCTTCTTTTCATTCTGGGATGCATAGTGCTTCTCGAACTATTTTGGGCTCAATAGAATTGTGTGATATCATTGTAGGCATAAGCTTTAAGTTTAAATATTCCTGATTTAGACCTGGTTTGCATATGATGTGTACCTGCAATTGTCTGAATACTAGATGCATGGTTAGTGGCAGTAGGTATGCTGTCATGCTCAAAAGGTAAGTATATAGTGATCTGACCAATGGGAATAGTGGAAGAGTGAGATAATGTATGAGAAGGAGGTGAGGTAGGTGTAGAGCTCACTACAAAAAAAATCCGGCAATGCTGACGGTCAAATCC
>BMAC01009812.1:0-11883 GCA_014905375.1 Phtheirospermum japonicum
GCTGGCTACTTTTTTTTTTTTATAATTATAATTATAATTTATATTAGTTAAATTTGAAGGCATATTTGTATTCTTTTATTTTCTATGAGCCCATTAGAATACTTTAAATGATATAATAACTTTTTTCAAATTTTAATTTTATTTTTTATAATTTTTTACATAAAAATAAGATTTTATTAAAAAAAACAGATTGGCCCGCGGGCTGGCCCGTTGGCGGGCTGCGGACATAGGATTTCCCAGCCCGCGAAAGAATGGGCTGGCCCGCACCTGCCCCGTTTTGGGCCAGCCCGCGACGGGCCGGAGCGGGCCAGCCCGTTTGACAGTGCTATTGGTATCTAATCAATGTATATTAATTATTAGTATATAATTTAATAATTTTTATGTTTAGATTGAATACATTACTAATATTTAGTTACATACTTATATTACTGTAAATAACTCATATTTTACTTGTGTAGAATATTTGAAACTCCAATAATAAAACTATTTTAAATTCTATTATCAATACAATTTATTTAATTATTTTCATAATATTTTTTTTTGTAATTAAAATTATTTCATATGTAATTTGTCTTTTAATTAAAATAACTAATTTAGATCTTCTCTATTAATTATATATGACTTATTTATATTTATATATTAGGAGAATTAAAGGAAAGTAATGAATAAGGAAAAATAAAATAAAAGAATTAAATTAGGTAAGATACAGTAAAAAGAAAAGTATTAAATTAAGTAAATATTGCTTGGATGACACATAAGCAAACGAAGCATCAAAATTTTTTATTTACCAAACGAAGCATACGAAGCAGACACATAGGTTAGGAGAATTTTGCATTAATATATAAGGGTGATATTGAGTACATGTAAAAATGAAAATTGGTGTCGATCAACAAAAACTCTTTGCAAATCAATTAATTAAGTTAGGTAAGTTGGTTCGAAAATTATTTTAAAATAAATTACATATTAATTAACACCATTACGATATTTACTTTTAAGTTCTTGTTTAATTCAACGTATGGGTGACTAACATATCAAATCTTAATACTTGGCTGATTCATTTTGTATCAGGGTGAATCAACTAATTTTTTGCTAATCAACTAATTAAGTTTGGTAAGTAAATTAGATAACTATCACTAAATTACGGTTTAATTTCATAAATTATGACACTTACACAAAAATCAGATGTTTTTTATTTGGTATGTGAATAATTATTACATATATAAAATGTACGAAGTATTTAATTGGATATTTTCTAATTTCATTTGTTGATCTAAGTGAATAATTATTATGAGAATTTTGTTAATGATGCCTTCTATTCGTACTAGTTTTACACCCGTGCGATGCACGGGGGAATAAATTTAAGGTTTAGTTTATTAAATATTTAATATTATATTTAATTAAATATTATTAATAAATAAGTGGTTATACAAATTTAAACAAAAGCAGCATAAGATAAAAAGTAAATAATAAATATAAGAAATTTTATATTAAATATTATACACAACATGCTTTGCAAAAACATTATTAATCAAAATCTTAAAATTTACAAATTATGAAATACTTCCTTGTACACAACATTCGTAGTTTTTTCCTACGTTTATTTTCATCATCGCAAATCAAGATTTTTAAACCTTTTCGGTTCGTAACCCTTGATATCGCAACATACAGTTGACCATGACTGAAAACAGGCTTTTTCAAGAAAAGTCCAACGTGGGATAGGGATTGGCCTTGACTTTTATTAATTGTCATTGCATACGACAATATAATCGGAAATTTCCTTCTTTGAAACTTAAACGGCAACCTGGGATCCGATGGTGTTACGGTCATTCGCGGGATGAGTACTAATTCACCCGCGTTACTTCCTTGGAGAATGGTTGCCTCTAGAACATGATCACCCAATTTCGTAACTACCAATCTAGTTCCATTGCACAATCCAAGTGAATGATCAATATTTCTCAACAACATGATTGGAGTACCGACCTTCAATCGTAGCTCATGATTCGGCAACCCAGAACACTTGATCGTGTTCAAAAACACGTGATGAGAGGGAGTAAGTATGGAAACAATTCATGGGCGGGAAAACCCACTATTTTTCATGAATTGTTTCTCTCTCCTGCCAAACTCCCTCTTTATATATATATATATATATATATAGATTTTAGTGACGTCTTCTATTAGGAATTCAGTTACAATTCAAAAACTCATGATTTATGTAATTAAACAAATTCCGACACTTACACAAAATGCCAAGATTTTTTCATATGGTAAGTGAATAATTATTACATATATGGTATGTAAGAAGTATTTAATTGAAAGTTATTGTATAAAATAAGAAAAAATAGAAAATACAATTACATAAAGAAAAATATGAGCATTAATTGTATTACCATATTCAAGCTTAGTTTATGCAACAATATCAGCAAAATAATATAATACAAAAGAAAATGAATGTGGACTGTGATCAGAAACTTTCAAAACCGCATCAGAAATCTTTACACCTTAATGAATCAGAATTATAAAAGAAAAAATCCATGTTTTAAGAAGGCATCTACAGAACGTTGGATGTTTCCTTTTGGATCTCCGATTATATCAAAAAATCGGATTTGAATCATCATATCAAATGATTTATAGTAAGTATGGACAATTCAAATATGTTAAAATCAGAGAAAAATAAAATAAATTCAAACTAATATTCATCACTTATCTAAAATGAATGTGCATTCAAAAATTAATGAGGAGATCAAAAACTTTATAACATGTAAAAATATGTAAATTCAAACATCGACAAAGTGGAATACAAATATCGGAAACTGGGCTAACTATTATTTTGTTTAAACTAAAATCGGAGAACAAAAATATCTGGAAAATAACTAAATAATTCAAATACAATAATATATATAACAACTATTGATTTAATACGTGTTTAGATCTAAACACAAGCATTTTTCAGATAAAAAATAGAGAACAACTAGATCTAAATCGAATGGTTTTCTAAAACCAACATATCCAAACCATTATCGATTTATTTGTTTGAGATCTAAACCAATTAATTATTATTTGCAAACAACACAAGTCGTTAAATTACAGAACAAAAATTCTGAATCAACAAAAACAACAGTTATCCAAATCGAGAAAAGACAACAATAACTATTGGAAAACTTCCTCCAAATTTTTTAGTCGAATTTTTCATAAAAACAGACAAAAAATTGTGAAAAAAATTTTAAAAACACTCACCATGCAATGATTAATAGGGAAGATAGTAACTTTGAAAAACGTTGGCAGTAACATTATGAGGAATAGTAGTCCGAAGATCTCAGACTTGTATATCAGATGTAAGAATTTTTTTTTGGAGTTAGATCTATTGGTTTTATAATAGAATTGGAATAGCACGATTTGAAATCTTTGAAGAAAAACCGTGATAAATTAATCGGCAGAATTGGATCTGTGGAACGAAATTTGGAGAAAAAAATTGGGCACTCATGAATCTAAGGAGAAAACTCTAGCTGGAAAAAGAAAACCAAATTATGAAGAAAAAAAAAGTGCTATTCTATACCAATGAAAAAGAATTACGAAAATGGAAGTTTTTTTAAAGAAATGATGTGAAGATCCCAATACACCATTATTTGACTGATAAAATTTGACTCATTGTTGTGTTGATAATTAAATTAGGTGTCAACAGAATTACCAATGTGAGATAATTATAAAAATCGAAATTGTTGACTAAATATACTTGTAAATAAATACAAATCTCAAGTAAAACGTACATGGAGGGGCAAAAATAATTAAAAAAAAAAGGTGACGTAGTAAAATTTTCCTATTCAAAATGATTTATGTAATTGGATCCAAATCAGACCAAACCCATGAAATGAGATCGGCCCCGATGTGGGCCAGGTTTTGTCCAATATGAAAATTATAAAAACGGATACGATCCAAACAATTTTCGCAGCCGTGACGATTGAAGACATTGGCAATTTGTGCATATTCCACATATTAAGTTCAATGCATTGCATAATTCCCGTTGTAGAATGACATTGAATTTAAGTGAAGTTCTGACTGTAGGATTATTGAAGTTATATAATTACACGGGTCCTCGGAAAGCATTTCACAGTTACGGACTCATGGGCCTCTGGACCTTGGTATTGGGCCCTTTTTCCAATTCTTGGGCCAAAAATATAAAAATAATAGAAATGGATTAGTATCATTTTCTACCGTTTAAAATTAAAGATGCGGCTGGTCGCCTGTAATATTGCTTTTGATTAATGCACCAAATGTTTTTTTTATTTTCCCTACTCTTATTTGCTAACTACACCGATTCAAACTCATCGGGTGCAACCAGATACACAAGTAGATGATTGAACTCCGAAATCGTTTGATTCAACTCCAAATAGGGTTTTTTTTTTTTTTTTTAAAGCCATTACAGGCAGCTAAGTAGTCACCTTTTTTCTAATTTTTTTTCTATTTCAATGGTGGAGTTAAGAGTTTAGTTAAAATAATCTTTATTATTTGACTAACTATTAATAGCTGGCTAGCTAATCAAAGTTGATTTTCTACTGAGTTCAATTTATGAATCAAAATAACGTAATAATATATATTAGCTAAAATAGATAGCATGGTTATGGTTAGAATTAAAATCCAAGATCGCTCCAAGTATAGATCTTGGAATTCCAACTAACTATGATAGGAATTTATTTTCATTTAATTTGTTTAAATAGCCAATAGATTATTTTTGTTTTATAAAGAGTTATTTGCCTTCTTGGATATTTGAGTTGGTTATAATGTTTAGTAGATTAATCTACCAAATAATTAGTATCATTTATCGTAGTAAGTCTTTTATTAGTCTTTATCTATGTAATATTTTAAGATATTTATTTAAACCTTATTTTGTAAAATTAGGCCTCTTTCAAGGAAGTTGGAGTATAAATACTACTTGTTTTTATGAAGAAGATATAACATGTGGACGAGAAAACAGAAAGTTCACTATAGCATACAATAGACGTCGTTCATTGCTGAGAGTTTTTCAAGATTGTGTTTGATCAAACTTGAAAATTTTGCGAGCCTTCCAAGAACTGTTCAGAACGGCTAGCTCATTCGGGAGTTTTTCATTTATTACTAGATACAATTAATTTATTATTAGTAAAACAATTTCGTCATTTCTAGTAATATCATTTCTATCCTGAAGTCACGTTCTATGAGTTTATTTAACTTATAGACAAAAATTATTTATAAGTGTTATTAGTTTTTCTCAGATATACATAGATGTTAGTAAGGATGTTGCAACATCGTAATATGTTACGTTTAAATTTATGCAAGTATCTGAAACCTTCAAAACTTTCAATTGGTACCAGAGCCATCACTTGACATTACTAAGTGCTTATCCATTTTTTTTATTAAGAAAGCGATGGATACTGTCATGAATACTGCAATCCGACCACCCGTGTTGGATGGGACAAACTATGCGATCTGGAAAGTAAGAATGCGTGCTTACATCAAAACTATGGATGAAAGATCGTGGCGAGCAATCTTGATTGGCTGGTAGGCTCCCAGGCTGGAAGATCCGGATGGAGACATTGTCTTGAAGAATGAGATCGATTGGACGACCGAGGAACTTGCCACCTCTAATGCAAACACTAAAGCGTTGAACGCTCTCTACTGCTTTGTAGACGTCTCTCTGTTCAAAATCATTTCAAATCTTCAGACTGCGAAAAAAGCATGAGCAGCTTTACAACTCTTCTGTGAAGGCTCAAAATGAGTTCAACGAACGAAGCTAAGAATGTTTGCGACTCAATTTGAAGTTCTGAGAATGGAAGAAAGTGAAACCATTGCCGAATACATTGCCAAACTTCTCGATATTGAAAACTAATGTCAATCACTAGGTGCTCCCATTTCTAATGAAAGACTTGTGAGGAAATTCTTGCGTTCTGTGATTGAAATTTTCAACATAAAGATAACGGCAATTGAAGAAACCAAGGACACTTCTACCATGTGTGCTTTGAAGAACTTGTCGGCTCTCTGAAAACGTACGAGATGGAACACAAGATCAAACAACCAAAAGGTAGAAGTATTGCTCTTCTCCTACATTTGAAGATGAGAAATTTGATCTTGCAGCCCTTGCTCATAAAGCTGAGACTGCCGAGTTGGATGAGGATGGAATTGCACTCATCACGAGGAAATTCGGTGACTTTCTGAAGAAGATGAAGAAGAATAACTCGAGAAAGCCTTTCAATCGACACATCAAATCCTCATCAGAACCTTCCACTCCAAGACCATTGGGTCAATCTACAAAAAGGTTTCAAAGAAGGGATGTGACTCCCACAAGTGTCAAGCCCGAACTCCAAAAATCAAAACAACACAAACGATCTGGATAATGTTCAGTGTCATGAATGCAGAGGATTTGGACATTACAGGCATGAATGTGCCAACATCAAGCGAAAGAGAAACCTAATTGCTATGAGTGATTGAGAAGATGAGGAAGAACCAAAAGAAACTTAAGAGGTTGCTGTCATAAATGTGTGTGTTATCTGGGATGACACTGACAATGTGAATGACATCTGGTATCTTAACTCTTTAACCATTAAAGACACAGATGATAACGAAGACTTTGGCGCCGCCTATGAAGAACTTTATGAAATTGGTGCAAATTTGTTCAAAGAGTTAAGACCCTCTCTAAGGAAAATGAGAGACTGGCACGCACGAATATAAAGAATAACAAACTGTTATCTTACGTTTGGAAGCCCTTCAAACCAAACGTGAAGAAGAACTAGATAGAGCAAGGTCTGATCTCTCAAAATGCTCTACTAACACTAAAGAAACTCAACACCGGCACAACCAAACTTGACGAGATCTTATCTATTAGATCCACGACCAAACTCCAGTTTTCATTAAAGAAGGTGATAAATCTTTAGAGGGATTTGTCTCTGTCAAAAACTCCAAACGTTAAAAACTTACCTATGTGTGTCATCATTGCTCAAAATCAGGACATATCAGACTATTCTGTAAAAAGCTCAAGTCGGAGAGGACACCTTCTCCCAAGAACAAGACAGTGCCAGAAAGCATCTGCTCCAGCTAGGACTAACACTGCTCGCAAATGCAGAATGGTGTGAGTAAGAAAGGTTGATACTCAATGTAATATGATTTACATCTCCCTCAAGTCTAGTGTTGAAGGCTCCTAGTATTTTGATAGTGGGTGTTCGCAACACATAACGGGATCTGCTGAATACTTGAATCACATTGTAGATGTTCCACTTCAACATTTGTTTGTTCACATCTATTGGTCCAACTGCTGGGGAGCACTTCGATATTGTTTCATTTCAAGTTTTTATTTTGTTTTGGATTTTTTTTTTAATATACACAAAGTTATTATTTTTAATTTATTTTTACTTTTTTTTCATTAATCACTTTATTCCAAATAAAGTATTTAATATTCAATTATTATTATACATTTTTTATTTACTATTCCAGTCACATAACTCTAACTATCAATTATTCATATTTTTTTATACTAAATCAACTTTAATTAAAAAAAAAAAAAAAAAAATTCTTCAAAATGATTTCTTCGATGTTTTTCTTATTTCCAAATTTTTGAGAATGAAATCATATCCAAGAGTAAGCAAATTATATTAAGGATCAGGTTATATCCATCACCCATTTTTTTTCTTTATCCATTACCCATTTCCTTTATTTATTTATATATTAGAGTTCGTAATTCATATCAAATTCAGTCATCACATCAGTCGAGCACGAAGATGTGATGATCTCAAAAACTCGTGAAAAGCAATTGACCCATTTTGCCTAGTTCAACTAATTTGAAATATGAAGTCAAAAACATTTCCAAACAACTATAACTAAAAACAAGTGTTACATTTTCCTTTTTTTCGTAATATCTATATTCAGTTTCTCCATTATGCATCTTTTTCTTTAGCAAGGCATATTTTACTTTATTTTTAAAAAAAAGTTTAACGAAACAAACTATTGACCCATTTAGTTGTCCAATACATGACAAAAACCAACCATAACCATACATGCGATATATTTTTTTTTATGACTGAGATTCCCATATCGGCCAAAATGGAATTAGAACAAACAAAAAGAACAATTTACGTTCTAACTCAATAAATTCATATAATTTAATCGCTTGTTTAGTTTATTCAGCAGCAAATGTTCGTTGGAAACGCGACGAGGCCATTATCTTCTATGAAATTCGTATTAGCAACAAATAGCAACTGACATCAATATCCATTATGCAGCTAGTGGTATGGAGTGATAATCTATTTCATTTTGTTATATAAATGTTAAAACAAATCTGGATCTCAATTAGGATAACATAGACTCCAAAATTAAGCTCCATACTTAATAGCTCGATACAAGTGACAATATTTGTGCATGGATGTATTTATACGTTGTTATTATTAATTAGGGGTACTATTTGAGGTTATATGAAAGAGTCTTTGAACACAATATGCGGAATTAATTGTAATATAAGCAGAACTATAGAAATTGTAACAAATAAATTCAACAACAATAAGTAGCAAACACAATAAATTAATTTTGAACGGACATTGATATAGCATTACCCCCCTCTCTTGTATACCAATATTATTATAAATCAATTGTAAATATATTCTAAAGTAAAAAAAAAATAAAAAAAATCCAGCCAATACTTGATCTTAAACAATCTGAAAATACACCAAAAACAAAAACCAGTGCCATGAATATATATACACACAACTAAATTAATCTTCATCAACCCATCATTTCCAGGCCTGGAATACTAAACTGCACCCCGATTTTTTTTTAATTTTTTTTTAAATTTAATTTAATCAGTACCTGGTTGATGAAGTGGATCCGAGGTTTTTCTCAGCGCAAAATGTGATGTATACTTTGATCAGCCTTCCAAGTCAAAAATAAGTTGGCTGAATTTTAATTTCCTGCTGCTGACGTCATCCCTCGCATCCAAATAATCAACCTTCTCATCCCATCCTTAATTTCTTCGAAAATTATTGATTTAACCGGGAAAACGAAAACAAAAGACCCAATAATAATTTTTATTTTTTTTTAAAACTCTACTACCCATATCATATCCCAATCCAAGATCTTCTATTTCATTCTCTGGTGTGTATAAGATAGAACACAGAATGAAATAAAAGATCATGTTAACCTAAGAAAAAAAAAAGACCCGAATAAATTAAGTGAGAAAAAAAAAAAGGTGCTAGATGAGAGAGGGAACTGAAGAGCCCATATTCGAGTTTGACGGGTCGAACCAAGAACCGATATTGGTCGATGAGTTCCAAAAAAGAGAAGAAGGATCCGAATAATGAATCTGGTCAATCAGGTTCGGGTTCGGGCTCCATCCCAGCCCGTTCTGTTCTCCTTCTACCTTGACATCTTTACCCATTTGCACTTCCTCCTCATAAGGCACCAAACCCGAAGCTCCGCCATTAATCAAGTCCTTGAAATTATGAGCATTAGCTCCAAATTTCTGGTTCTGAAAGGTGGAAGCAAGCAAAGAAGCCATTGTTGAAGATCCGTACAAGACCGAAGATTCATTTGACATGAGCCCGGATGAAAACCCTAACCCGAGCCCATTGATCTGTGGCTGAAAATCAAACCCTGTATTATCATTATTATTATTGTTATCAGAAACCCTAGTTGAGATGGGAAACGGGAAGTTGATGGGCTCCAGTGGGTTAAGGCCATAAAACAAGGGGTTGTTATTATTATTATTATTATTATTATTATGGGTGGAATGGGGTTGGGACTGGAGATTATCAGTTTTAGGGTTTGCGGGGGAGGGCGGCGGAGGGCGCTTCAAGCGCTTGTTCTTCCGGCAGCCACCGCCGACGGGGACGTTCCTGAGGGTCCCACCCCGGGTCCAGTAACGCTTGCAGGCTTTGCAAAAGTGCCTGGGCTGGGAAAGGCTGTAGTTGTTGTAGTAGCAGAACTTGGTATTGGAGGAATTGCAGCGAGCGGGCACTGTAGAGGCGGGAGGTGATTATCGATATTGTTGTTAGGGGGTGTTTGGGTGCTTGGGTTATCGGCCATGGCTTGATTTGCTGATGACGATGATGATGAGGCCATGATCATCGATCGTCTAGGTGGTGGTGGTGGTGGTGGTAGAGAGAAAGAAAGAAAGAGATAAATTGAGGATGGGTTATTAGGGTAAAGATTAAGAAGAGGATATGATATGGATATTCTAGGACAAAAGCTAAGAAACAAAAAATGGGGGTCATATTGTTGTTATGAGTGTAATAATTGAGAGGGCCTGTGGGCGTTGCGTTGCTTTGCTTGCTTAGTAGTGATGATAGATATGTATTGTTTCTCACAGCCATTTTTTTATTTTTATTAATATTATTATTATTATTTTGTGATTTACACACAAATTTAAGAGGAATTTTGAGACAAAGAGGAAGAGGACAAGGAGCGGGTGACGACGCGTGAGAATTTGGTTGACGAGGTTGAATTGTGTGTGGTTTTTTTTTTGTTTTTTTTTTTGGAAAGTGGGAGGAAAAAGGAATGATTGGGAATGGAATTTATTTAATGTTTAATAGTAATTTCACGTGAAGGGTAGATTATTTAAAGTTTGGCTTTAACTGAGAGCTGGTGATATTATTATTATATATACAATCCCTTTGAGAGAGGCTCAAAATTTTTTTAATCTTTTAATTTAATGACGGTTTAATCGGTAGTCAGGTTAAAGATATACTCTCCGTCCCACAAATATAGTTTAATATTTTATTTTCGTTCGTCCCACAAAAATAGTCAAGTTACTATATTTACATATCATTAAGTTTTCATTTCCATTTCAATAACAAATATACTAATTTCAACGCTAATTTCTATAAGCATTAATTGACATTAATAAATTCAAGAAGGGCAATAAATTCAAGAAGGGTATAATTAGAATACACTAACTAAATTAATGATTTAACTATATAATTAGAATACACTAACTAAATTAATGACTTAACTATATAAACTACTCATTTATTAATTTGTGTGAAATCAACCGCAGGAATATCATTTTGAGACGGTGGGAGTATCAAGATTAAGTATTTAATACTTAATAAGTGAAAAACATAATCTTAAAAAGGGAAGTTAGCGTTGACAGAGAATGACAAAAAATCGTGAAATTAAGTCAAAGTCAATTCTAATGAATTTGAGACTCATATTGACTTCCAAATTTTATATTGAAAGTATATTTAGTTACAAAATCTCAATAAACTTGGGATGTACTTTAAATGAATATTTTGAAAATTTTATGAAATACTACTTCCAACCCAACGAATTTAGTGAAAAGAAATTTGTTTGCTTGCTAAAAATGGTCAATGACTTTGATATGTTTCGACTACAAACATGTCTTACCATATGTCAAAAAAAAGTCACTTTAAATGACAATTAGTAATTGAAAGATACGATCTCACTTTTTTTTTTCCACTTGAGCAAACAAAATGATGCACTTGTATAATACTAATTATGATAGTAAGTCATTAAGAGACATGACATTATTCTTCATAATACCAATATTAGACCTCTGGATAAAGAAATTTCTTGAGGCTAAACTAAGATCGATATGAATAGTGGAAATAACCTCAAAGTAAAGGGGAAGAGACATGTTGATCTCTACCGGGAAAATTTCATTTTTGGTACATTATGTTGGCCACTTTCCAGAAAAGGTACGTGATGTTGGCCAACATCAAACTACATACATTAAGTTGGCAATTTTATCAAATTTGGTACAAAAAAAGCTCAGTCGGGCTTTGATGCTTACATGGCATGATTTAATCATTTCTTATCATTTTTAATTTAAAAATTAATTTAAATACTGATTTAATTTAAAAATTAATTTAAAAACTGATTTCTTATCATTTTCAATTTAAAAATTAATTT
>BMAC01009851.1:0-10422 GCA_014905375.1 Phtheirospermum japonicum
CTCAAGAATCACCTCAATTCGAGATTTTGTTTCAAACTCCGGATTCACTGGTGATATTTACCCGCTTTCAGTAGTTACAATAAGTACTCTAAACTCTTAGTTAATTTTGTTGTTGATTATCTAGTTAATTCCGTAGTTAAATTCTTAGTTAGTTCTAGAACTAACTTAATTAGTTTAATCGTTTCATGCTTAGATATTGGATTAATTTAGTTTATTTATGCGATTTAATTTATGCTTAGTTATTCATTTTTAGATTCTTATCATACAATTGCTTCGTGATAGTTTATTCTAGTTCTTAGATTCGTTGCTTTCATTCCTTAGTTCTTAAGTTCGAATAGTTTAATTATTGTTCGTAGTTGATAATCTAGTTTAAAATAATTAGTTTAATTAGTCCTAGTTTAAATATTGCTTTAGTTTACAATGATCAATTCAAAATCTTTAAAAACCCCAAATTTACATGTATCTTATGCTAGTTCATAAATTGAGAAAAACATCTAGAGACCGAACAGTTGTTTCCTCGAGAGAATCGACTTGAGTCAAACTCACCGCCCTACAAGTTCCTCGTACTATTGCGAGCAAACTTACGTGTTTTTAATTAAATATCTTAAAAGGGTTCACAAAAGTTTGGATCAAAAAAATTTGGCCACTGTTGCCGGGGAAGCAACAAGTAGGAATTATGGATGTTTTTCATCTTATTTTCTTGATTAAGTTATTATTTTTTTTTTACTTTTTTGCACTTGGATTGAGTTTTTTTGCACAAGGTAGACGATCACTTCAACGTGATCTTGCACCATTCATCGACAACATCCTTCGTTCAAACCCACCGAGACCAAGTCCCTCTTTCATTCCCGAGAATGATTCCTTCGACAGCAACCAATTTTGTTTGCGACCGAGTTCCCGACACAATGTTAGGAGCACAATAAATTCGAAACGGTGATTCCCCACCAAGATCACCAACCACGACCCATTCGAAATGGGTATGGTAGTGAACCAATCATTTTTCAAGGACAACCACAACCCCGAGCCTACTGGGCTAATTATCAGCAAAAACGTGGAGAACATGAGACAAGACGAGGAGAGAAACGGAGGAGTCAACCAGCAACATAACGACATACTAAATCACCAACTTAACAACGTAATCGATCATCCACCCAACATGGTGAATGTAAGGTAAACATGGAGAGAGGAGCAACAATGCCAATCGTCAACGCAACATCGAGAACATGGCCATTCAGAAATGAAGATTTTTTTTCAGGCATAACGAGCATGCGTCTTGAATCTTTAATATTGATTTCCGGAGTGTATAAATGTGTTGTTTCTGTGCTGGCTAACCATAGGAAGTGGTCTCTCTGCTCGTAGATAGTCATTTATCTCCTTAAAAACCGAAATATGAAGGGTATTTATAGATATATCATGTTTTGGCGCACAAGAAACCCTAAAAATATATTTCTGGGCAGCCACATCTACGCTGCGTCGATTGACGCGTGCTGGCTCTCGGCGTCGATGCTGACTGGGTGCTCGCGTAGACTGGGCGGGGGCGTCGACTGACGTGGTCATGGATCGACGCTTCAGAGAGTTGCGTCGACTTGGCGTCGACAGACAAACCCTTTGATCGACGCTTCAGAGAGTTGCGTTGGCCTTGCGTCGACTTAGCGTCGACCATCGCATGCAGGGGTCCGCGTCGACGTAGCATCGACGCTTTCGTCGATCAACACTACTGAGAGTCTATCTCAATTTTTCGATCTTTCTGCTACTCGTTCACCGGAAAGCTCGTTCTCCACTCT
The DNA here is from genome assembly GCA_014905375.1 of Phtheirospermum japonicum. NCBI lineage: Eukaryota > Viridiplantae > Streptophyta > Magnoliopsida > Lamiales > Orobanchaceae > Phtheirospermum > Phtheirospermum japonicum. The sequence goes on from BMAC01009851.1 coordinate 1,785, forward strand.
TGAACATCGAACTTCATCTATTTACGCGCTGAAACTCTTCTGGTTACTTAGCTGTAAGGTGAAAAATAACGAATAATCACCTATTCTCATCAATTATGATCATAATACGGTAAAATAACCTGGGAATATAAAAATACGGAATTAAGCTTAAATTATCCAACTTATACCAAAACAAATAGAAAAACGAACTAAAAAGCTAATAAAAATAAGGACAAATCTACGCTAATCAAAATTTTGATTTGTCCCCTTCAATGGCGCCAAAATTTTGATTCGAACTTTTGTGTACCTACCTATAAAGAATTGTCAAAAATTTAAAAGCTCCCCCGTGAGAGAACGGGATCGCGTGTAGGTTGGTAAGTTGAACCGAATCGTCTCTCAAGGAAAACTAGGCTCGGAAGTTCCTTTTGTGTTTGTTTGTTCACAAATACAAAATTAAAAATAAAATCCTAATCTAAACACATAAAAGTAATAAATTGATCTAATCGAAGAACAATAAAATTAAGGGTTTTTGAGAAGATTTAGAAAACTAGGGTTCTAGAGCTTCGAATCGTTTCCACGATCTATTGGGATAAACCCAATTTATGTTTCACGAAGATTCGAGGCTCTAGACCCGTTAGATCTAGCCAATCAATCTCATCAACATCATCATAATCAAACCAACATCATCATCATACTCAAGATCCATGCAAATCATCATACATTGGGGGGGGGGGGGGGGGGGAGAGTGTTTGTTTGAAGATCAGTTATTAAACTATCAAGCATGAATCGAAATCATAAGAACTAATTAAAGTAAATTAAAACGAAAGGAATTAAAGACTTACTAATTAAACGAGAAGAAAGTTGCAGCGTTCTGGAAGTGAATCTTGAATCTAAGCTATCTAATCTATCTAAGAACTAATCTAAACTAATCTAAAGCTATAGATTTAAAACTAAGAAATTTAAAGAGAAACTAAGAAAATAAATGGCACTCGTTGGGGTTGTCATCCCCTAAGAGGCCTTAGAAACCCTAGAAATATGATTATGTCTGTAAAAATCCGAAACACATAGGGTGTTTTAGTTATTTCATGACTTGGAGCCTAAGAAAACCTAAAAACGCGTCAAAAACGTGTTCCCAGCGTCGAGCGTCGATCGGGCGTTGACTGACGTGGTTCGGATCGACGCTACATAGAGTTCGTTGGACAGGTGCATCGATCAGGGCTACTATAACAGTTCTGGCATCGATTGACATCGGTTTTTGCGTCGAACGACGCAAACTGGTCGACGCTACTAAGAGTTTGTGGGCAGCTAATGTCGGCAGCTCTACTATAACGGTTCCAGATGGAAAACCGTTATAGAAAACCGGCAGCTTTAAATTCTTCAAATTGCGGCCCGTTTTCGCTGATACCTAAAATAAACTTAAATTAATTAATTATGATTAAAATATGATAAAATAAGTTGGAGATAAGAAAATACGAAAATATGCTCAATCTATCCAACTTTCACCGAAAACAATAATAAAAATGAACTAAAATACTAACTAAAATCAAGACAAATTCATGTTAATCAACTACCCCATGCTTATTGGTTTGTTCGTCCTCGAAAAAATGATAGATTCATAGACTAACAAGAATGAAAATTAGTCCAAGCAATGATTTATGCGATGCTACATAGATAATTTTTAAAATATAGATACATGCAACGCAACTTAAAACACGACACCCTTATTACATTGTCGCTTCAAAATCAAATTCATGCATCCTCTCAAAAGGTAAATATATATCGGTGTTCGCTCAAAAGCACTCAAGCATTGCTGCATAGGATGTGTATACGCTCAAAATCATACAAATACAAGCACAATGAACAAGAACCGAAAATCAATCTCTTTTCAATCGCAAATTAAGTGTGTTGTCAAAATTAAGAATCGGTAAAGGTCTTTACGGGTTGTAATGTAAGGCTCTTTGGACGGGTATGGAATATATAAGTCGTGTGGCTAACTCACGACCAAACGTGATCAATAACTCACTCAACCTAATCTAATCGCGAAGTAATGTGCTTCACCTCGTTCAAAAATAAAAACCTCACTTGACACTCATAACGTAGCCTTTATACTTAGGCTATTTCTAAACTCGCAACTCTAAACCTACTTGAAGCTCAAACCACTTAATCAAAATTGAAGCTTATAATGTGCTTCTTACTACAACTCAACTCTTTGCCTTTTAAACATTAGGCTTCATAAGAAAATAAACAATAAAACACAAGCCTTTATAAGCGCGTAGGCAATTACATAACACGATTAACCAAGATTCACCGTCCATGTTTATTATTTTTTATACTTTCCCATTTATTATTTTTTCATGGGGTCTTTTTTTTTTCTTAAGGATGGTGATCCTTTATTACAACTTTTCATAAATCCCTGATAAAAATTCCAAAACACTAACAACCAATAAAAATAATGAGTTCCTACCCCACGCTTTTAATGGGTTTCTAGGGGTCGACTAAAAACACACATGGTTATAGGCATGGATAATTTGGCTATGATTGGCTCATTTGTAATTTATAGTGGCTAAAATATATGGATATGGCCGGAAATATGTTTTTTTTGTGCCTTAACATCATGTTCAAAGTCAACTACACACAGCGGTTTGAAAGAGATATCAAATCAAAACTCATTCAAGCATATGCAAAGATGATAATCACTCAGGCTACTCACTGGCTTTTTGCATGAAAAGTTTTGAATTGACGCTGCTTTTAAGGTTTTGCAAAATTAATTACGTCCAAGTACCATTTTACAATATATATATATTTGAAAAATTTATGCACTTATACACGCTCAAAGACAAGAACATCAAATCAAACATAGTTAACTTCGACAGGCAAGGCAGACAAACACAATATCGTGCGGGAATAGCAATCAATCACATAAAAAAATTTCAAATTGCACAATTTTCAAATAAAAATCATACTCAACCACCCCCCCCCCCCCCCCCCCTCTAAAAATTCGGCAATCTCCTGATTGCCATAAACGAGTATAAGAAAATAAAAGCAAGGGAGAAAGGAAATTAGAAATCGTCCCTGAAAATAGTCGAGCTACTCCAAAAAGCACTTGTGCAATCATCTTTCGTCTCCAATCGCGTGAATGAAAATGTCTTGAATAAAACCTATAAAGAAAAAACAAACGAACAAAAAACAAAATAACTAGTAAAAGAAAAGAAAACCATACTTGGGTTGCCTCCCAAGAAGCGCTTGTTTAACGTCGAAAGCTCGAAGCCTTCTACGAACGATGCTATCCCGGATCTAAAAACAAGTGACGATTGTGCCACGCCTTAGTGTTCTCTATCAGTAATCATGGGCATTTAAAATTCCCAAAGCGTGCACGGACAGCAAGTCGTAGAACAAAAACTTCAATTCGCTTCGGAGGTCGAAAAAGCGAATAATTGATCACCACGAACATATCAAAAGTAAATTGCGGCATAGGGTGATCCTCTACTTCCTTAAAAACTAGGGAATCCATTGAACAAACGGAAAATCCCTCGTACACTCTGAACTCCTTCAAATCTTTAGCATCTCCCTCAATACCCTAAAAAATATTAAAATCTATATGGCATAGGGGAGGGAAATTTTGCTCGATTACCTCAACCACCATCTCATTCTCATCCTCGATTATGGGTGGCTCAATAAGAGGCTCGATCATCTCATCCTTCTAGATAATTTCGTCTACCACCTTTTCTACATTGAGCATCGCATCACCTCCATTCTCATTGAGCTCCAGTGGCCATGAATCTCCATCGTCGATTAGGTTCTCCGATGGCAACACCTCCTCATTGTTATCCATTAAATCTTCAAAAAGCGTAAGAAGGTCGATCTCTATCGTATCCCCTATTTCCTCCGCATGCATCTCCTCCAAGATTGGATCCATCTCATTGCCTACATAAAAATTAAGAAAAGTATAATTTGTAAGATCTACATTAAGTTCCAAAGGCAATGCCCCAACATCCTTGTCTAAAATCTCATCAATTAGCACAGGGGAAACGATCTCAACCAAATCTTCAATAACCTTCTCCTCACATATATCCTCTAGACAAGTATTTGATCTCGAATCCTCAACCTCTAAGGTGGGCTCCACCACATCAAGAATCAGCAACTCTTGTTGAATTAGAAGTTCATTTTTCTCATTCACCATTATTTCCAAAGTAACCAACATTTGACCCAAAATCTTCTCTGAATTCTGAATACTTTGCCGCTGTTCATCAAGACTTAACTTCATAATCTCAAAAGGTTCATCTTCCTGTTCGTCTTAAAAACTCGTGCTCTAAGCTTCATGACATTGTTGCCCCGCCAAAACTTGATCGTCTGGTTATATTCTTCATGGCTCGTACAATCTCGGGCGGCGACAACTACCTCATGTGGCTCATCATCAAATGTTACCAAACATTCGTGCGTCATATGTCCTCTGCATCCACAACGATCAGACATTACATCAGGTACGAAGAACATCCTCATAAATTTATCGCCTACTTCATACCATGTACGCAAAGAATCAGGTTCTAGCCTTTCAAACCATTGCATTGCTTCTTCCTTCAGTGCAAAAGTAAAGAGTCGCATCTTCACTTGATCCCTTGTAATCCTGTGAAGACGAGAACTATCAGGGATGAACTCGTACTTTTGAATGAATTTTAGCGCATCTTCGTTTGGACGCCCATGAAAAATTGGGAGATTCAATTGGTCGTATATGTCAGGAAAGTAATTCGTCATTGCGTCGCTCAATGGAATAGCCGGTCGAGGTGCATGACGCCAATCTAGCAGTGGATCATTGTACGAGTAATACATTTTTTTTTTTTAAAGAAAAATTAATATTTTCGATTTTTTAATTTTTTTTTAATTTTCCAATTTTTTCTTTCTTTTGAAAGAAATAAAATAAAGAATTAATTTTCGATTTTTTTTTAAATTATATATATATATATATATATATATATTTTTTTGAAAAACAGTTTGATAAATCTTGGGTTTTGGTTGTAGACGTGCCTTGCAAACATAACACTCAACACACAAGATTAAAAAGCACTGGTGGAAAATAATAAAAACAAAATCAATGAAAAATCACAAATAAATACTAACGATAAACGAAATGAAATAATAACAAAAATAAGAATACGACGAACAAACACAAATATCACAACCTTTAGTTTTCCCCGACAACGGTGCCAAAATCTTGATTCGAACTTTTGTGTACCTACTTATAAAGATTTGTCAAAAATATAAAAGATCGCACGCGAGAGAACGGGATCGCGTGTAGGTTGGTAAGTTGAACCGAATTGTCTCTCAGGGGAAACTAGACTCGGAAGTTCCTTTTGTGTTTGTTTGTTCACGAATACGAAATTAAAAATAAAATCCTAATCTAAACACATAAAAGTAATAAATTGATCTAATCGAAGAACAATAAAATTAAGGGTTTTTGAAAAGATATAGAAAACTAGGGTTCTAGAGCTTCGAATCGATTCCACGATCTATTGGGATAAACCTAACTGATGGTTCACGACGATTCTAGGCTCTAGACCCGTTAGATATAGCCAATCAATCTCATCAACATCATCATAATCAACCCAACAACAACATCATACTCAAGATCCATGCAAATCATCATACATGGGGGGGTTTGTTTGAAGATCAGTTATTAAACTATCAAGCATGAATCGAAATTATAAGAACTAATTAAACTAAATTAAAACGAAAGGAATTAAAGACTTACTAATTAAACGAGAAGAAAGTTGTAGCGTTCGGAAGCGAATCCTGAATATAAGCTATCTAATCTATCTAAGAACCAATCTAAACAAATCTAAAGCTAGAGATTTAAAACTAAGAAATTTAAAGAGAACTAAGAAAATAAACGGCACTCGTTGGGGTTGTCAGCCCCTAAGAGGCCTAAACCCTAGGAATATGATTATGTCTATAAAAATCCGAAATACATAGGGTATTTATAGTTATTTCATGACTTGGAGCCTAAGAAAACCTAAAAATGCGTCAAAAATGTGTTTCCAGCGTCGAGCGTCGATCGGGCATCGACTGACGTGGTTCGGATCGACGCTACAGAGAGTTCGGTGGACAGGTGCGTCGACCAGGGCTACTATAACGGTTCCTGGCATCGATTGACATCGGTTTTTGCGTCGACCGATGCAAACTGGTCGACACACAGAGAGTTTGTGGGCAGGTAATGTCGGCAGCTCTACTATAACAGTTCCAAATGGAAAACTGTTATGGAAAACCGACAGCTTTAAATTCTTCAAATCGCGGCCCGTTTTTGCTGAAACTCCACTCGTACGCCCATCCTTGACTACTTCCAAACTTAAATACTTCAAAATACCTAAAATAAACATAAAGTTAATTAATTATGATTAAAATACGATAAAACAAGTTGGAGATAAGAAAATATGAAAATATGCTCAATCTATCCAACTTTTACCAAAAACAATAATAAAAATGAACTAAAATAATAACTAAAATCAAGACAAATTTGTGTTAATCAATGGCTACTTGGTAATAACCCGAAAGGCCATCCAAGAAGCAATAGAATTCGTGTCCGACAAGCTTTTCGAGAAGTTGGCCTATGAACGGCAGAGGAAAGTGATCCTTGTGAGTGGCTGCATTTAACTTCCTATAATCGATACACATACGCCATCCAGTAGTCATTCAGGTTGGAACTATCTCGCCTTTGTCATTTCAGTTATTGTGATGCCTCCTTTCTTCGGAACCACATGGATTAGGCTCACCCATTTGCTGTCAGAAATAGCGAAAATGATTCCTTTGTCTTTAAGTTTAAAATTTTCCTTTTGACCACCTCATAAAGCGTTGGTGTCAGTATTCGTTGACTGTCCCTATACAGGCTTGGCGTCGGGTTCTAACTCGATTCGGTGCATGCAAGTAACAGGGCTTTATCCCTTTAATGTCGCTGATGCTCCATCCTATTGCTTCTTTGTGGTTACTCAGCACCGCAATCAATTCTTTTTCTTCGTGTTCCGCCAATGCTGAATATATGATGATTGGTTTTGTTTCGTTGGGCTCGAGGAAAACATACTTTAAATGGCTTGGTAGTGGTTTCAACTCCACTTTCGGACCAAGTTCAGGTGCATTAGCTATTTCGCACAATTCCTCATCGAAATCTTCAACTTCTTCATAATCTTCAGTGATTTCGTTCAAGTCTATTTCCAACATCTCTGCCACCCTGTTTAAAAATTATGTGTCGTCCTCGACACTTAACTCATCTAGCACAGTGATCCCTTTGAGCTCGTGAATACAAGATGCAATAGGATCAATAAACGAAAAATCTTCGTGCATGTACGGAGAAGGAGTGTTGTGGATTTCTTTTAGTGAAAATGTGACTGTCTCACCCAAAATGGATAGGGTCATTCTCCCCTTGTGCACGTCAATCAGCGTATGAGAAGTGGACATGAACGGTCGGCCAAGCAAAATAGTATGCTCCAGTGCCTTCTTTTGGAACTTCGCCGATATCAAGTATGACAAAATCGACTGGAATTACAAGCTCGCCGACTTGAACTAATACATCTTCAACTATGCCAAGCGGTTGTCTAATTGATCGATCTGCCAATTGTAGTCGCATCGTAGTGGGTTTCATTGTTCTAAGGTCAAACTCTTTATATAGTGAGTACGGCATCAAATTGGTTCCTGCACCAAGGTCGAGCATCCCACGCGCTGTTTGCCCATTTCCTAAGGCAATAGTTATGCAAAAACTTCCCCGGGTCTTTCTCCTTTTTGGGTAGCGGACCCTTGCAAATGGCGCTCACCTCCTTGGTTAATTCTACTCGTTGAGTTGTCTCCAATCGTCGTTCCCTTGCGACTAACTCCTTGAAAAATTTGACGTATGCGCGCATTGTCTTGATTACATCTAAAAGAGGAAGATTAACATTGACGTTCTTCAGCAGATTATAAAGTTCCATGAACTTTTTGTTTTCTTTGGCTGGGCGTAGATGACTCGGAAAGGGAACCTTGTCTCAAATAGTAGGTGTTAACTGCTTCGGTTGCTGATTTGGAGACTTTGGTGGAATCGTCGATTATGGTGGATGGATTTGGAAGCTTCCCTTTTAAGGAACCCGAAATATAAGGATTTGGTGACTTATGCATTTGGTCCCACGATTTAGGGTCGTCATTCTTCGGCGAATCCGCAGTTGGAGTTTTCGTTCCTCCTCTTCCTTTTCCTCGATTCCATTATCTACCTTCTTTCCACTTCGTAAGATGTGGACAGCTGAAGCTTGCTCTGGTTGGCTCGGCAGTTTTCCTTTCTTGTTTTCCGCCTTTGCCATAAAAGTTGCCATTTGGCCCATCATTTTTTCTAAATTCTTCACACTCTTGGAGAGGTCGCTCAAAACTTCTCCCTGCTTATTAACTTGCGTAGTCAGATTAGCGAGCCCGTCTCTATTTCTGATTTTTCGGTGACTTAGTTTTGCTGCCAAATTAATAGTTGATCCAGTTTGGCTGTATTGGAGCAGGTGTCGGTCCGGTTGTTGGCAGTTTGTTTGGCGGTCGTGGTGGTGAATTAGTTTGTGTGGGGGGCGTTGTGCGGGTTCCCAGGGCCCCATTTCAAGTAAGGAGAATTGTGTTGTGCGTTAAATTTAGATGGAGCTCTGTGATCATAGGTTGGAAGGTCTTG
>BMAC01009884.1:0-14409 GCA_014905375.1 Phtheirospermum japonicum
ACCTGAAAATATCCTGATCTCAAATCAATCTTGGAAAAATATTTTGGTCCATGTAATTCATCAATCACAAGTATAGGATAGTCATGTTTTAATGGTTAGCTGGTTTAGGTACCTGTAATCCACACACATTCTCCATGTAGAATCCTTCTTCTTAACCAGAATGACTAGAGATGCAAATGGGCTCCTGCTGTTCTGGATTATTCCTGAGTCAAGCATTTCCTTGACAATTCTTTCTATCTCATCCTTGTGTTCATGGGTGGTCCTGTAAGGATATTGGTGCTTGGGTGAGCTGCCTGGTTTCAACAGGACTTGGTGCTCAATTTCTCTATTAGGTGGTAACCCTTGGGCTCCTCAAACACATATGTGAATCTCTCTAGCAGACACTCAGTAGTGGGTTGTCCTCCTGATCTGGTTTCTGCAGGGCAACCCAACATAGCTCCTGTATCTCCTCACCTGCATCCTCATGCATCAATTTGTGCAATGCAGGTTGAAATTGAACTTTTTCGCTTAGAAAGTTAAAAGCTCGTCCGCAAGAGAACGGAGCTATTTGTAGGTGATAAGCTTGACTCGGGTCGAATCATAAGGAATTGCAATCGGCATCGACAAATCTTTGTTCAACAATTCTATAACTAAACACACGATCCATTTTTGGAGTTTTGATTCTTATAACTACGAACTTGAAAACAAGCATGCAAAAATTAAAACCTAATTGAAAGCATTAAAAATAGAACTTATAAAACGGAAAACAAACATAATTTAACAAGCGAATTAAAAGTAATTTGTGCTTGAGTTACTAAACTAATATGAAGTCGAATAAGAGTACAATATTAAAAGCCAAATCAAAGTAAATAAGAAGTGCAGGAAACCTATGATTCAAACGAAAATAATAGCAGTCGAATGAACTTCAGCAACGAAACGATTGTCTTCAACGACGAATGACGTAGAAATGAGAGAATGACTTGATTAATAACCGGAACCTTTAACTTAATGTAAATGGAATTATACTTGAGGTTCTGAACGTCATATGAACCTTTACCCAAGTTTTTTCTGATAAAAATATGAAGAAACCACCGGGTATTTATAGATTTGCCCAAAAATAACAGCCCAACCGCTGGTGCATCGACCGACACATGCCACGGCTCGGTGTCGACGTGTGCTAGGTTTCGGCGTCGACGCGTGCGACTTACTGGCATCGATGCATAGCGCATCGGTCAACAAGGCATGTGTCGATGGTCATAGAAAGTTTCTTAGGTTCGAGCATCTATGAGCGTAGATCGACGCATGCAATCTACGCTAGCCCTGGCTCAGTAGTGCGTGTCGGCAGGGTTGTGTCCATGGGCGCTGGCAGGTGTGGCGTCGGCCAAAGATCTGTAGATCGATACTCATAGAGAGTTTTGAAGACTTGAAGCTCAAGAGCATTGACGGGTGCGTCGGTCGACGCGGGCGGCTCCCGGCGTCGACGCGAGCGCTAGATGCGGGCATCGGCAGTTAGTGTCGGCAGGACTCGGACACTGGGTAACCCAGTGTCGGACTAGTACCCAATGTCAGTTCAGCACAATGCTCGTCCAATCTTTGTTGTCTCAAAGCTGAAAGAGAAGATTAAACATAATTAGACTATTACTTATAATAAAGGAGAAAAACATAAAATGAGATAAGAAACGAAAAATACTAAAAAGAAGAGAAACGAGAAGAATAGAAACCTAAAACCCAACAAAGCACACAAAACATAATGCAAAAATACACAAAAATCACATACAAATATGTACAAATCAACTCCCCCACACTTAGCTTTTTGCTTGTCCTCAAGCAAAATCTAGTCTAGACGTATACAAGGAAAAGCTAATTACCTGATGACCTATTCGCTAATGCATCCAAATGATTCAAGAAGTTAATGCATTAAATCGACTGATAATCCAACTAAAAGGATGAAATGATACATTAAGATAAAAGATTTAGACTAGCTTCCGAACACCTAAAAGTAATGAGTTGACCTCCATGTACGTTGCCCATCCATGCCTCGGCCAAAGTCTATCCATGAACAACCGCCAAGTCGTCACCCGACTAGCCCAGTCATCTATACACACCTCTTTAACAATACAATCTAAGACACAAAGACAAAAATTCGAACTTGACTTATACAAGGTCCTTCTCTTCTTGTACTTATTCTTTTTTTTTTCTTTTCTTTTTCCCTTTTTTTTAACAAGTCCCTTAAAGATGAGGTACAAAACGAGCATAATTTACATAAATTACAAACGAGAGTTCATTGACTCCAACCTTACATTGCTAAGCGCAACTGATAATATTTTTCTAATTTGCACGTGGAGTTTTAACGTCTCCAAAATAAAAATAAAAATTACATAAAACCCTATAGAGGGCATCGAAAAATGGGGCTAGTAAAGAGTATTCGACTCTTTGGGAACGAAACAAGAATAGAACATGAGACAAGACACTTCATAGACTATTTACACTTCATTCTCGACAATTACACTATTGTTTGAAACGAAAATCTAAATATCCTAACCAAAGCATCTAACCACGTCACTTCGTCAAGGTTCCAATCAATATCAATAGACATAACTCAAATCAACCACAAGCAAGCATACAAAAATTTACTAACAAAACCAAGGATGAAACGATACATTAAGATAAAATATTTAGACTAGCTTCCGAACACCTAAAAGTAATGAGTTGACCTCCATGTACGTTGCCCATCCATGCCTCGGCCAAAGTCTATCCATGAGCAAACCGCCAAGTCGTCACCCGACTAGCCCAGTCATCTATACACCTCTTTAACAATATAATCTAAGACAAAAAGACAAAAATTCGAACTTGACGTTTACAAGGTTTTCTCTTCTTGTACTTATTCTTCTTTTTCTTTTCTTTTTCTCTTTTTTTTAACAAGTACCCTTAAAGATGAGGTACAAAACGAGCATAATTTACATAAATTACAAATGAGAGTTCATTGACTCCAACCTTAAGTTTCTAAGCGCAACTGATAATATTTTTCTACTTTGCACGTGGAGTTCTACCGTCTCCAAAATAAAAATAAAAATTACATAAAACCCTATAGAGGGTATCGAAAAACGGGGCTAGTAAAGAGTATTCGACTCTTTGGAACGAAACAAGAATAGAACAGGAGACAAGACACTTCATAAACTATTTACACTTCATTCCCGACAATTACACTTTTGTTTGAACGAAAATCTAAATATCCTAACCAAAGCATCTAACCACGTCACTTCGTCAAGGTTCCAATCAATATCAATAGACATAACTCAAATCAACCACAAGCAAGCATACAAAAATTTACTAACCAAACCAAGGATGAAACGATACATTAAGATAAAAGATTTAGACTAGCTTCCGAACACCTAAAAGTAATGAGTTGACCTCCATGTACGTTGCCCATCCATGCCTCGGCCAAAGTCTATCCATGAGCAAACCGCCAAGTCGTCACCCGTCTAGCCCAGTCATCTATACACCACTTTAACAATATAATCTAAGACAAAAAGACAAAAATTCAAACTTGACTTATACAAGGTTTCTCTTCTTGTACTTATTATTTCTTTTTCTTTTCTTTTTCTCTTTTTTTTAACAAGTACCCTTAAAGATGAGGTACAAAACGAGCATGATTTACATAAATTATAAACGAGAGTTCATTGACTCCAACATTACGTTGCTAAGCGCAACTGATAATATTTTTCTACTTTGCACCTGGAGTTTTACCGTCTCCAAAATAAAAATAAAAATTACATAAAACCCTATAGAGGGTATCGAAAAACGGGGCTAGTAAAGAGTATTCGACTCTTTGGAACGAAACAAGAATAGAACAGGAGACAAGACACTTCATAAACTATTTACACTTCATTCCCGACAATTACACTTTTGTTTGAACGAAAATCTAAATATCCTAACCAAAGCATCTAACCACGTCACTTCGTCAAGGTTCCAATCAATATCAATAGACATAACTCAAATCAACCACAAGCAAGCATACAAAAATTTACTAACCAAACCAAGGATGAAACGATACATTAAGATAAAAGATTTAGACTAGCTTCCGAACACCTAAAAGTAATGAGTTGACCTCCATGTACGTTGCCCATCCATGCCTCGGCCAAAGTCTATCCTTGAGCAAACCGCCAAGTCGTCACCCGACTAGCCCAGTCATCTATACACCTCTTTAACAATATAATCTAAGACAAAAAGACAAAAATTCAAACTTGACTTATACAAGGTTTTCTCTTCTTGTACTTATTCTTTCTTTTTCTTTTCTTTTTCTCTTTTTTTTAACAAGTACCCTTAAAGATGAGGTACAAAACGAGCATAATTTACATAAATTATAAACGAGAGTTCATTGACTCCAACCTTACGTTGCTAAGCGCAACTGATAATATTTTTCTACTTTGCACGTGGAGTTTTACCGTCTCCAAAATAAAAATAAAAATTACATAAAACCCTATAGAGGAAATCAAAAAACGGGACTAGTAAAGAGTATTCGACTCTTTGGAACGAAACAAGAATAGAACAGGAGACAAGACACTTCATAGACTATTTACACTCCATTCCCGACAATTACACTATTGTTTGAACGAAAATCTAAATATCCTAACCAAAGCATCTAACCACGTCACTTCGTCAAGGTTCCAATCAACATCAATAGACATAACTCAGATCAACCACAAGCAAGCATACAAAAATTTACTAACCAAACCAAGGATGAAACGATACATTAAGATAAAAGATTTAAACTAGCTTCCGAACACCTAAAAGTAATGAGTTGACCTCCATGTACGTTGCCCATCCTTGCCTCGGCCAAAGTCTATCCATGAGCAAACCGCCAAGTCGTCACCCGACTAGCCCAGTCATCTATACACCTCTTTAACAATACAATCTAAGACACAAAGACAAAAATTCGAACTTGACTTATACAAGGTTTTCTCTTCTTGTACTTATTCTTTCTTTTTCTTTTCTTTTTCTCTCTTTTTTAACAAGTACCCTTAAAGATGAGGTACAAAACGAGCATAATTTACATAAATTACAAACGAGAGTTCATTGACTCCAACCTTACGTTGCTAAGCGCAACTGATAATATTTTTCTACTTTGCACGTGGAGTTCTACCGTCTCCAAAATAAAAATAAAAATTACAGAAAAACCCTATAGAAGGCATCGAAAAACGGGGCTAATAAAGAGTATTCGACTCTTTGGAACGAAGCAAGAATAGAACAGGAGACAAGACACTTCATAGACTATTTACACTTCATCCCGACAATTACACTATTTGTTTGAACGAAAATCTAAATATCCTAACCAAAGCATCTACCCACGTCACTTCGTCAAGGTTCCAATCAATATCAATAGACATAACTCAAATCAACTACAAGCAAGCATACAATAATTTACTAACCAAACCAAGGATGAAACGATACATTAAGATAAAAAGATTTAGACTACCTTCCGAACACCTAAAAGTAATGAGTTGACCTCCATGTAAGTTGCCCATCCATGCCTCGGTCAAAGTCTATCCATGAGCAAACCGCCAAGTCGTCACCCGACTAGCCCAGTCATCTATACACCTCTTTAACAATACAATCTAAGACACAAAGACAAAAATTCGAAACTTGACTTATACAAGGTTTTCTCTTCTTGTACTTATTCTTTCCTTTTCTTTTCTTTTTCTCTTTTTTTTAACAAGTACCCTTAAAGATGAGGTACAAAACGAGCATAATTTACATAAATTACAAACGAGAGTTCATTGAACTCCAACCTTACGTTGTTAAGCGCAACTGATAATATTTTTTCTACTTTGCACGTGGAGTTCTTACCGTCTCCAAAATAAAAATAAAAATTACATAAAACCCTATAGAGGGCATCGAAAAACGGGGCTAGTAAAGAGTATTGACTCTTTGGAACGAAACAAGAATAGAAACAGGAGACAAGACACTTCATAGACTATTTATACTTCATTCCCGACAATTACACTATTGTTTGAACAAAAATCTAAATATCCTAACCAAAGCATCTAACCACGTCACTTCTTCAAGGTTCCAATCAATATCAATAGACATAACTCAAATCAACCACAAGCGAGCATACAAAAATTTACTAACCAAACCAAGGATGAAACGATACATTAAGATAAAAGATTTAGACTAGCTTCCGAACATCTAAAAGTAATGAGTTTGACCTCCATGTACGTTGCCCCATCCATGCCTCGGCCAAAGTCTATCCATGAGCAAACCGCCAAGTCGTCACCTGACTAGCCCAGTCATCTACACACCTCTTTAACAATACAATCCAAGGACACAAAGACAAAAATTCGAACTTGACTTATACAAGGTTTTCTCTTCTTGTACTTATTCTTTCTTTTCTTTTCTTTTTCTCTTTTTTTTTTAACAAGTACCCTTAAAGATAAGGTACAAAACGAGCATAATTTACATAAATTACAAATGAGAGTTCCTTGACTCCAACCTTACGTTGCTAAGCGCAACTGATAATGTTTTTCTACTATGCACGTGGAGTTTTAACGTCTCCAAAATAAAAATAAAAATTACATTAAACCCTATAGAGGGCATCGAAAAACGGGCTAGTAAAGAGTATTCGACTCTTTGGAACGAAAAAAGAATAGAACAAAAGACAAGACACTTCATAGACTATTTACACTTCATTCCCGACAATTACACTATTGTTTTGAATGAAAATCTAAATATCCTAACCAAAGCATCTAACCACGTCACTTCGTCAAGGTTCCAATCAATATCAATAGACATAACTCAAATCAACCACAAGCAAGCATACAAAAATTTACTAACCA
Organism: Phtheirospermum japonicum; assembly: GCA_014905375.1. Classification (NCBI taxonomy): domain Eukaryota; kingdom Viridiplantae; phylum Streptophyta; class Magnoliopsida; order Lamiales; family Orobanchaceae; genus Phtheirospermum; species Phtheirospermum japonicum. The sequence continues at coordinate 6,816 of BMAC01009884.1, forward strand.
AACCAAGGACAACCCTACCCCCCACCCCCACCCACACACACCCACTGAAACCATACAATGTCCACATTGTATAATACGAGAAATTAAGCTTAGTATGGTAAAAGGTAAGAGAAAGAGAGAGATGTCCCTCAAATCGCGCTTGTGGTGATGAGTCGAGTGTCAAAGAAAAATGTCCAACAAGCTTCAAAGTCGAGGGGAACCTTAAACAAGAAGAAACAAAAACACACAAAAATAACAAAGTTAAAAAGCTTGGGTTGTCTCCCAAGAAGCGATCTTTTAACGTCTAAAGCTCGACGAAATCACATCATCTACGTTGAGAATGGGTCAATGAGAGTCACAGTCTCCTTAGCATGATTCATCTCTGATCCTTGAAAGTACGACTTAACTCGGTGGCCGTTTACTTGAAAGCATTCATTCGTCTTATCATTGACCAACTTCAAAAATCCATACGGCAAAACATTCTTAATCAGAAACGAGCCACTCCATCATGATTTGAATTTTCCGGGGAACAACCGGAGACGAGAGTTAAAAAGCAGAACTTGCATATCGGCTCGAAGATCTTTAGCAGTGTTCTTCTTGTCATGTTGAGCCTTCACCTTCTTTTTCTAAATATCCGCTTTATCGTAGGCATCGTTACGTATTTCATCAAATTCTTCAATTAGCAGTCCTCTTATAGCACCATCCTATGTCAAATCAAAATTCACTGCATGAATCGCCCAATAAGCTCGGTGCTCCATCTAGACCGGAAGATGACAAGCCTTGCCATAGACCATCCGATAGGGACTGGTCCCTAAAATTGTCTTGTACGCAGTTTGGTACGCCCAAAGAGCGTCAATGAGCTTAGTTGACCAGTCCTTACGATTCGGCTGAACGGTCTTCTCCAAAATAGCTTTGATTTACCTATTACTCGTCTCTACTTGTCCTAACATCTGAGGATGATACGTCGTGGACACCTTATGTTTAACCCCCTCCATCACTAATAATTGCTCGCGGAAATCCGAACCGATTGAATATATTTTCTTGCAAAAACTTGAGCACAACCTTGGCATCACACGTTCTCGTGGGAATGGCTTCGACCAACTTGGACACATAATCAACTGCAACTAAGATATATTCATAACTTAACGATACCGGAAAAGGGCCCATGAAGTCTATGCCCCATACATCAAAAATTTCTACAACAAGATTGCTCGTTTGTGGCATTTCATCACGCTTGCCGATATTTCCCAAACGTTGGCAGCGATCACAGGACTTGCAAAATTCATGAGCATCCTTAAACAAACCTGGCCAATAAAATCCCGAGTGGAGGACTTTGTAAGCAGTCTTCTATCCTCCAAAATGGCCGCCACATTGTTGATCGTGGCAAAATGATAAAATGCTCTTTTGCTCCTCCTCATTAATGCATCTTCGAATAATTCCATCTTTCCCGAATCAGAAAAGGAATGGGTCATCCCAAAAATGATCCCTGCACTTAGAAAGAAATCTCTTCCGTTCTTGGAAGGATAAATCGGCCCTCACATGGCCAGAAACCAAATAATTGACAATGTTAGCAAACCACGGGGTATTATGCAAAGAAATAGCATAAGTTAATTCATATAAAACCCTGTTCATTCACATCCCCCTCTCTATCTAAACGGGACAAATGGTCCGCAACAACATTCTCACAACCCTTCCTGTCTTTGATTTCGACGTCAAATTCTTGAAGTAAAATTATCCAACGGATCAAACGCGGCTTACTTTGAGTTTTGATAAAAAGGTAACGAAGAGCCGCGTGGTTGTTTTACATGTAATTGTTGTGTTTTTCCTCGTGTTTTTAATTAGGATTTTATGTTGATTTTAGTAGTTTTTGAGTCGAGTTTTATTAGGTTTTGCGTTTGTTTTCTCGTTTTGTTGTTTTTCGTGTTTCTTTTTGATTTTCTACTTAATATGATTATTTTAATCTTAATTAATTAACTTTATGTTTAAATTAGGTATTTGAAGTATTCTAGTCTGGATATGGTCGAGTATGGGCTTCCGATTGGAGTTTTAGCAGAATCGGAGCTCGATTTGAAGAATTATGGCTGACACTGGGTACGTGTTATGACACTGGGTTACCAGTGTCCGATCGAGTCCTGCCGAGAGCCGCCAAGAGCTGCCGAGACTCAGCGCCCACGCTTGCCGAGCACCTTCTGAGCCTGCCGAGACTCAGCGCATCGACTGCCGAGAGCAGTCTAATTTGCCTTTGCTTGATGTTATAAGAAACGTTCCCGCATATGTCAAGTTCTTCAAAGACTTGGCATAAAAAAAAAGAAGATTTTCTGAAAATGAAAAAATTTGTATTTCAAATGCGGCGAGCGTGATCTTACGAAATCCTCTTCCCCCAAAAGAAAATGACCCCGGGAGTTTTTGTATAAAAATTACTTTGGGAAATGGAAAAGAAACTCGGGGTATGCTTGACTCTTGGGGCGGGAATCAATTTAATGCCTTCGTCTATTTTTGAGCAGTTTGATTTAGGTGCACTTAAGCCAACAAAGATGCGACTTCAATTGGCAGACCGGTCAGTAAGGTACCCGAAGGGAATTGTCGAGGACGTTCTCGTGCAAGTTGGGAACCTTATAGTACCCGTTGACTTCGTGATTTTAGACGTGGGCGAAGTTCAAGATGATAACCGAGAGCATACGATTTTGCTGGGTCGACCCTTCATGGCTACGACCAACACGTTGATTGATGTGAAGAATGGAAGCATGACTTTGTCCGTTTTAGACGAATCGGTCACATTCTCTATTCCATGATTTCCAGGCAACTCCATCTTCATCCATGAATGCTGAGTGTTCATTTGTGGACTCCATTGATCCAATTGTGCAAGACAAATTTGAAGAGGAATCTGACATCCATAGATTTCTCGATCACGACGACGACTCTTGGCTCGCCAGGGACGGCGATTGGCTTGAGCCTAATTCTGAGGGGGTGATTGATCTTTGTGAGCTTGAAAATGAGAAACCGGACATCGAACCAAAGTCCGAGCTTAAGCCTCTTCTGAGTCATCTCAAGTACGTTTTTCTTGAGGAAGGGCATGAAGAAGCCAGTGGATCATTTTTGCCGAACTAACCAAAGCAGAAGAAGAAGCGTTGATCGGTGTTCTTAAAAAGTTTCAAGGAGCCATTGGGCTGGAGTTTGGGAGACATTAAGGGAATAAGTCCAGCTACATGCATGCATCATATCGTGCTGGAAAAAGGAGAAAAGCCGGTTCGGGATGGTCAACGCCGTTTGAATCCTACTTTAATGGAAGTGGTGAAGAAAGAGATTTTCAAACTGCTCGATGAGGGAATTATTTTCGCAGCACCTGATAGTGAATGGGTGAGTCCCTGTTCATGTGGTACCAAAGAAGGGCGGAATCACGATCATCGAAAATGATAAGGGAGAAATTTTTGCCGACTAGGCTGAACGACCGGGTGGCAGATGTGCATCGATTACAGGAAGCTTAATGCCGCCACAAGAAAAGATCATTTTTCGCTTCCCTTCATTGATCAGTTGCTCGACAAGTTGGCCGGGCACCAGTACTACTGCTTCCTCGATGGTTTTTTCCGGATACTACCAAGTTGCCATAGCACCGGAAGACCAAAAGAAAATGACGTTCACTTGTCCATTCGGGACATTTGCCTTTCGACGGATGCCATTCGGCTTGTGCAATGCGCCAAGCAACTTTTCAACGTTGCATGCTTTCCATTTTCACGGATATGATTGGACGATTTTTCTTGAGGTATTTATGGATGATTTTTCAATATTTGGCTCTTCCTTTACTTCTTGTCTTGCTAATTTATCTAAGGTGCTTCAAAGATGTATAGAGAGTAATTTTAACGTTGAGTTGGGAGAAGAGTCATTTCATGGTTAAAAGTGGTATTGTTCTTGGTCATGCCGTGTCTAGTAAGGGTTTAGAGGTAGACAAGGCTAAGGTTGATGTTATTGAAAGTTTGCCACCTCCCACAAATGTTAAAGGTGTTCGAAGTTTCTTAGGGCACGCGGGCTTCTATCGGCGATTTATAAAAGATTTTTCAAAAATTAGTCGCCCGTTGTGTCATTTGCTAAGTCTTGATGTACCGTTTGTTTTTGATGAATCATGTTTGAGTGCGTTTAAACTGCTTAAGGAAAAATTGACCACGGCTCCGGTGGTCGTTGCTTCAAAAATTGAAGGATTCCTATGTGTTTCAAGCTTTTGAAAATAAAAGGAAAATGAAAATAAAGCAATTAAACTAACTAAACTAAACTAGGAATTGAAATTGCATATTGGTCGGATGCCTCGTCGTGTGCCTCAATATGTAAATGCAAGCAAGTAATGGAAATAAGCAAGAAAATGCAATGTTTCACCAAGTACAAGCATGCAAGCACAAGGTACAACTATGCATAAAATCCTAAATAATGCAAATTACCAAAAATTGAAAGCATGGATGTAAAGAGCAATGGAAATTAACAAGAAAGTTCAAAACTTTAAGGAAATAACAAGCAACAAAACCTAGATATAAGATTTAACCTAAAACTATGCATGAAAATAAAATTCAAAATAAAAGCATGTGAAAAACTCAAAATCAAGACGATCCAAGAGCCGATCTATGATCTAGATGTGTCACTCATCTAGATTCCATAGCCAATTCATATGTTTTCATCATGAATTCAAGGTGCTAAGGCTAAAATCATAACATGAAGAACAAGCATGGAAATGAAGAACAAAGCATGAAAATAAAGCATAAAACATGAAATTGAAAGGAAACTTACTTGAATTAAGAAATGAAACAAAGATTGAATGAAATTACATCAAAAGTAACAATCCAAAGGAGTATTTGGATTCTTCTTAGGCTTACAAACCAAAGGCCAAGCATGAAAGTAAATCTAAATCTAGAAAAGAAATTACATCAAAGCTTGAAATTGAATCTAAAACCTAAGAGAGAGAAATTAGATCTTAAAAACTAGAGAGAGGGATTTTTAATCCCCAAACCCATGTTTGGGTTGGGATAAAAATGAGAGGTATCTTACAAAATGAAAGAGAGGTTCTATTTATACAGTTAATTTGGGGTAAATGGGTCAATTTATGCCATATGAGCTTGGATTTCCATGTATTGACCAAATTTGACCCAAAATGGTCAAAATAGACCTTTTGGGTCGAGTTTGGCTCGATTGGCTCGGAAAATTTGCAAGGTGGCTCGACATGGGCCGAGATGGCTCGGCGCTGGGCGGGCTGGCTCGGCAGGACTCAGCGCTGGTCGGCAGGCGCTCGCTCGGCAGCGTGCAGGCAGGTGCGCGTAGATGCGCGCGGGTCTCGGCGGGAGTTGCGCGCAGTGCTCGGCAGCTGCGCGCGGGACTCAGCAGGCATGGCGCGCAGTCGATGGACTGCTCTCGGCAGGACGGGCGTGGGCGGCAACTCTCTGTTGAGCAGTCGATTAAGCTCTCGGCAATCGATCGACTGCTCTCGGCAGTCGATGCGCTGAGTCTCGGCAGGCTCAGAAGGTGCTCGGCAAGCGTGGGCGCTGAGTCTCGGCAGCTCTTGGCGGCTCTCGGCAGGACTCGATCGGACACTGGTAACCCAGTGTCATAACACGTACCCAGTGTCAGCCATAATTCTTCAAATCGAGCTCCGATTCTGCTAAAACTCCAATCGGAAGCCCATACTCGACCATATCCAGACTAGAATACTTCAAATACCTAATTTAAACATAAAGTTAATTAATTAAGATTAAAATAATCATATTAAGTAGAAAATCAAAAAGAAACACGAAAAACAACAAAACGAGAAACAAACGCAAAACCTAATAAAACTCGACTCAAAAACTACTAAAATCAACATAAAATCCTAATTAAAACACGAGGAAAAACACAACAATTACATGTAAAACAACCACGCGGCTCTTCGTTACCTTTTTATCAAAACTCAAAGTAAGCCGCGTTTGATCCGTTGGATAATTTTACTTCAAGAATTTGGACGTCGAAATCAAAGACAGGAAGGGTTGTGAGAATGTTGTTGCGGACCATTTGTCCCGTTTAGATAGAGAGGGGGATGTGAATGAACAGGGTTTTATATGAATTAACTTATGCTATTTCTTTGCATAATACCCCGTGGTTTGCTAACATTGTCAATTATTTGGTTTCTGGCCATGTGAGGGCCGATTTATCCTTCCAAGAACGGGAAGAGATTTCTTTCTAAGTGCAGGGATCATTTTTGGGATGACCCATTCCTTTTCTGATTCGGGAAAGATGGAATTATTCGAAAGATGCATTAATGAGGAGGAGCAAAAGAGCATTTTATCATTTTGCCACGATCAACAATGTGGCGGCCATTTTGGAGGATAGAAGACTGCTTACAAAGTCCTCCACTCGGGATTTTATTGGCCAGGTTTGTTTAAGGATGCTCATGAATTTTGCAAGTCCTGTGATCGCTGCCAACGTTTGGGAAATATCGGCAAGCGTGATGAAATGCCACAAACGAGCAATCTTGTTGTAGAAATTTTTGATGTATGGGGCATAGACTTCATGGGCCCTTTTCCGGTAATCGTTAAGTTATGAATATATCTTAGTTGCAGTTGATTATGTGTCCAAGTTGGTCCGAAGCCATTCCCACGAGAACGTGGTGATGCCAAGGTTGTGCTCAAGTTTTTGCAAGAAAATATATTCAATCGGTTCGGATTTCCGCGAGCAATTATTAGTGATGGAGGGGGTTAAACATAAGGTGTCCACGACGTATCATCCTCAGATGTTAGGACAAGTAGAGACGAGTAATAGGTAAATCAAAGCTATTTTGGAGAAGACCGTTCAGCCGAATCGTAAGGACTGGTCAACTAAGCTCATTGACGCTCTTTGGGCGTACCAAACTGCGTACAAGACAATTTTAGGGACCAGTCCCTATCGGATGGTCTATGGCAAGGCTTGTCATCTTCCGGTCTAGATGGAGCACCGAGCTTATTGGGCGATTCATGCAGTGAATTTTGATTTGACATAGGATGGTGCTATAAGAGGACTGCTAATTGAAGAATTTGATGAAATACGTAACGATGCCTACGATAAAGCGGATATTTAGAAAAAGAAGGTGAAGGCTCAACATGACAAGAAGAACACTGCTAAAGATCTTCGAGCCGATATGCAAGTTCTGCTTTTTAACTCTCGTCTCCGGTTGTTCCCCGGAAAATTCAAATCATGATGGAGTGGCTCGTTTCTGATTAAGAATGTTTTGCCGTATGGATTTTTGAAGTTGGTCAATGATAAGACGAATGAATGCTTTCAAGTAAACGGCCACCGAGTTAAGTCGTACTTTCAAGGATCAGAGATGAATCATGCTAAGGAGACTGTGACTCTCATTGACCCATTCTCAACGTAGATGATGTGATTTCGTCGAGCTTTAGACGTTAAAAGATCGCTTCTTGGGAGACAACCCAAGCTTTTTAACTTTGTTATTTTTGTGTGTTTTTGTTTCTTCTTGTTTAAGGTTCCCCTCGACTTTGAAGCTTGTTTGGACATTTTTCTTTGACACTCGACTCATCACCACAAGCGCGATTTGAGGGACATCTCTCTCTTTCTCTTACCTTTTACCATACTAAGCTTAATTTCTCGTATTATACAATGTGGGACATTG
>BMAC01009913.1:0-13146 GCA_014905375.1 Phtheirospermum japonicum
CTAGCATCATAAGAATAAAATTGTGAGAGTACGCTGCCATTCCAAAAGAAAATTTAAAGATTTATTGATTTTTTTTAATTTTAAAAACGTAAAATAATAAATACGTAAAAATCACAACTTAAAATCGGCACTCCCTGGCCAAAACGCCAAAATTTGGACCGCTCGTCGTTAAGCGTCAAATTAAATATTTTGTTTTTCCTTAGCTTTCCTCTACCAACTAGAAGTAGTGATAAGTAAGGGTCGATCCCACGAGGAAGTGTGGTTTAGATTGTGCACAATTCGTATTTTATTAAACAAATAAATGGGTTAGAAATTGTGAACTAATCTAAGAAGAGCAAAATAAATAAGCAATAAAATATTTAACGAAAAAGTTCAATGATAATAAAGCTCTAGTTCTAGTTCTGTTTCCACCCTCGATTCCACTCATCTAAACGAACCACAATATCATAATCCATTCATCTTATGCAACTAAAAAACCCTAAGTAGAAATAAGCTCTGCTACTCGAATTTGCCCTTACCGTTTACTCAATTAAAATAAGCTCTTCAATTGATTCTAATTATTGAACAACCTAGAATAAGCTCTCTAGATTTAATCCAACAACAGCATTAAATACCCAGGCAAATAGGTTAATCTAAGCAATAAACACATAAGCTCGGTTTATTTAACTTATGTTGTGTTATCCCTAACGATGCATAATCATTAGTTGCTACCAATGAAATAGAAATTACGACAATTACACGGGAAGTAATACTATTTTTAACAATAGATAACCAATCCCTAATCTAGGTGATCAAGCCAAATTAAGAATTAAGCAATCTTGTCATGAGTTTATCATGAAAAGTGAACAAGATAACACAAGCAATCGCATATGAAGAACGAAAGACAATTTTGCATAAGTTAATTAAAGCATAGTTTCACGAGGGTTTCAACATTCCTAGAACTAGATAATAAATCTACTCACTCAAGGAGTTCATAGAATAACAAGAAAATAAAGAAATAAAACATAGTTCTAAGATAGAAAAGAGATGAGAAAGCTTAGATCTTGAGTTTTTGGTCTTGAATCTTCAAGCTCTTGTTTGTTGGGTGATTTGGGATCCCCTCTTCAAGCCTTGGAACCCTAGGATTGTGTTGATGTCTGTTTTGGACGAGTTTAGGACGAGTTTATATAGGATTACTCTTTCTTTCCATGCAAGTTTCTTCCTAAAATAACTCAACCGCGTCGGCGTCGACAGAGCGTCGACCGACGCGAGCCAGCCGTAGGCATCGATACGCATCACTCGCCCGTGTCGACTAACGGTACTTGAATCGACGCTACTGCAGCTTCCCGTCGATATGGCGTCGATCGACGCGCGCACAAATGACGCAACACCGCACATCGCGACGACCGACGCTAGTCATCCTCACCAACGATGCGAGCCATCAATGCTACCTCCTGATTCTTGAGTTTTCTTTGCCGTTTCGTTGATCCTTGTCTCTTAACTTCCTTGTGGAACATCATTCACTTAATATAGCACCAAATACTGCAAAAGAAAGAAGAAATATACAATTGGTGCTCCTCCACTCGTAATAATAAATATGCGAGAAATAAACATATATGAGAATATTAAGTACATAAAAGCATAGGAATTAAACCATTAATTATCGTACAATTTCTCGCCTATTAACTAACCTTAATTATCAAATAATACCAATTAACCCCAATTTCTAAAATGGTTCTTACTTAACCCCAACAAATCTTTATTTCAATATAAATCCTAATTAGGCCATAAGTTTCTAAGTAAACCCTAAACTAACTATAATTAGCTCTAATTATCTAATTACCAATGAACCGTAATATTCAAAATATCTAAATTAATTCTTTATTTCTGGGGTTTCCAAAATGGTCTCTAATTTTGTTTCAACTTACTATGAAAAAGAGGTGAGAGAAAGATTTGAGTCCAAATAAGCTTATAAGGATATTTAAGTAAGTTTAGCACAATTAGTAAATTACTTTGTAATTTGATCTATTGATTCAGATGACCCATTTAGCATCATATATATATATATATATATATATATATATATGTGTGTGTGTGTGTGTGTGTGTGTGTGTGTGTGTGTGTGTGTGTGTGTGTGTTAGGTGTAATGAAAAGATTGAGGGGGACGGCTACCCCTCCACCATTGTCTTCATCACTGAATACATATAAAAAAAGAAAATTTAGAATCCACCGAAATTTGGATCGACGCAAAAAATATCAGGCTGCGTTTGGATGGAGGGATTTGAGGAGAGATTTGGGGGGAAGGGATTTCAAGTTCATCATCAAATTCACTCACAAGGGTGGCTAAAACTCAAATTAGTGAATTTAAAATCCATTCAAATCAATTCTCAACTTAATTTTAGTTCCATGTTTTTATGGATTTGAAACTCCTTCTAAAAAATGGTCATTTGAAATCCATCGTCTCTCCCTTACACAATACACAAATAATTACACTATATACACTTCACACACAAGAGAATACACTACACACATTTTTCACAAACACCACACTACAAACATTTCACACGGTGCACATTTCACACACACTACAAACATTTTACAATCATCACATGCAAAAAACACTTAGGGGATGCCTTGGTTGTGGGTTTAGGGAGTGGGGAATGGGAAAGGGAATTAAAATGGTGGTTGGGTAACTAAACCACTATGGGTTTGATTGCCCAATTTTTGGTATTAAGCCATACCCCCACAAGTGGGGGTTATCAAACCATTAACCTCCACAATCAAACCCATTCCCATTCCCACCAATTTCACCAAGCATCCCTTACTTCACACACAAAATAATCATTTAACACACACAACACCACATTTCACTTACAAAAAACATATTTCATACAAAACGCATATTTCCACACATTCTACAAACAAAACATATATTTCACACACAAAACACTCATTTCACTCACAAAATATACAAAACACACATTAGACACTACACACATTTCATATATAAAGCACACACTACATACTAGATACATTTCACACCCAAAACATCCACTACACACATTTCACATACACTACACACAAAAATATATGTATTATATTTTGTGTGAGAAATGTGTATAGTACGCGTTTTGTGTGAGAAATGTATGTTTTGTGTATAAAGGTGTGTGTGTGTGTGTGTGTGTGTGTGTGTAAATGTATGTAATGTGTTTTGAAGTATGTGTAGCGTTGTGGGGAAGTGTGTGTACTGTTTGTTCTGATGTGGTGTTGTGTGTTTTCTGTGTGAAACGCGTGTAGCGTGTGGGAAATGTGTCTACTATCTGTTCCGATGTGTGTAGTATATTTTGTGTGTGAAATTGCGTGTAGTGTGTGTGAAAATAAATAAATTATACACACACACACACACACACATTATTTATTAACTAACAAGTGACCTTTTCTTAAATTCATAATGTACTTAAATTCTTGACAAATCAACACTACACTCAAACAAGTGATTTGAGATATTTGAAATCTATGAATCTTGAAATACATCAAAATTTAAATCCCTCAATCCAAACTCAACCTCAAGATTCTCAATCTTATTTATCAAATCTTGCATTCTTTATATAATATATTAAAACATACCCAAATTACAAATTTTACCATGGTTTTTTTTATCACTATGATGTCATAGATTTTTTTACCATTATTTACATTATTATTCATTTAATATATATAGAGAGAGATAGAAATAAATATATTTTATATAACTCAAAAATTAATGTGATAATCAAATAATTTTTACATATATTATACAAGTTATTTCTTTAACATGGAAATTACTATTTTCGATTTTTCGAAGCATATTTATAATTTAATAAAAGTATGGAATTATATATTAAAAAGGGAGAAAAAAGTCACACAATTACTATGATCAGGACGTCGGACCTTTAACTAAAAGCATCTGCTCAGGCTCATTAAAACCTCTTGAAGTAAAACCTCCCTTATGGAAGAAACCTTCGTAGAGGAAAGAGTACCATCTCCATGCAAGTAGCTAAGGACTGAGTAAAAGCGACAAAAAACCGCAAATAGCCACAAAACGGCTAGAAACAACATAAAAGCCACAACAGGCAAGTTGTGATCCAAAAAGCACCACCCTTAGAGCCCGCTGTCGGGTTGAGAAAAAAGCTGACCTCAGTGGGCGCCAAAAAACTAACGAGAAGATCGGAACACCGGTCTGCCCAAGATATCATCATTCACCAGGTCAAGTGAACCAGTCATAGTAGGGGGACTCGGACTTAGAGAGAGCATCGAAAACACGATTTCCCTCCCGAAACACATGTGAGACCATGAAATCCATCGAAGAAGGAAGGAAAGAAAACCGACCCCAACGTGCCAGAAATTGCCAAGGAACATCAAGGCAGCGCTTGGCAAACAAGTCCACCATATACGAAGAGACAGATTCTAGCCAGATCCTACTCCAACCTCTCTTCGCAGCCTCCTCAATAGCTAAAAGCACGGCCTCTAACTCGGCCTCAAATCTAAATCCCCAAACATAAGACCTAGAGAATCCACCTTTCACAAAATCTCGACACGTATAGAAAACACCGGCCGAGATACACTCCCTGGGACAGCCTAGGGCACTGCCAAAAGTGTTTACTTTAATCCATTTAGGAGACGGGGGCAACCAAATCACAAGAGAGATGGTGGGCGGAGGTGCGGGCCTACCACACACACCCAATTTACGCAAACAAAGCAAATTTGAGACATAATTAGCATCGTACCATGGTCTAAAGTCAAGGACTCCATAATGAACGAAAGAATGAGAATGAGAGCAGTCGTGGTGGAAGGAGAGGTGCCATTATGAATCGAGTTTCACCGAAGGTACCAAATAGTCCAGAATGTCGAGATGAAAGAAACCTTCCAAAGGAAAAGGACATGAAAAATGACAATCACAAAAAAACACAAAGATTAACAAAGCCATTTGAAAGGGGAAGTTAGACGTCAAAAGTATCTTCAATCCAGGCCCAAATGTAACGAGTTCAACACTCGCAAGACATAAGCAGTAAAATGATAGATCGATGAACCCACGCCTACAAATCACATCAAAGACACCGAGGTGATTGAAAATTGCCTTCTAAATAGTGATAGAACACCAAGCTGGGATGTGCGAGGACCAAATCCAGCTACCCTAGTAAACCTTAAGAAATTTAGGGCGAAGATGATTGTACGCAATCTTTGCAGAAATGTCACCCTTCTCCTAGATAAACCAAACACGCTTATCATCCATGTGTGGAACCATGGGAAACCGAAGAATGTCAATGACGATATCAGTGAATGTGGTGAAAAAGATTTTCATGACGTGCCAAACCTCAAAAAAGAACAATTCGCGATAGTCTAAGTAAATTTTAGATTTCTTAGGGTTGAGAACCTGCCCGAAAACATCACCATAAGACAGGAGATATCCAAGATAGTACGGGCATTCGGAGTCGAATCATGGAACATAACAAGGATATCGTCGGCGTAACGCAAGTAGGTCAGTAAGAGTAACGAGTGACCAATGCGGGAAAGAGAGATCGAAGCGGATTCCACAACAAAACAGAGAGCACGAGTGAGGACATCCTCCACAATGCAGAATATGAGGGGGGAGAGCGGGTCCCCCAGGAGAACTCCCTAATTCAATTAAAATACCCAGCAGGGCTCCCATTAAAGAGCACAGAGATGTGAGCTGAGTGGAGAATGGTCTCAACCCAACCAACAAAAATAGGAGAAATCCAATTCTGTGTAGGACAGCTATTAAGAAACCCTAATTAAGAGTATCAAAAGCTTTACGAATGTCGATCTTCATGATCATATTATTGTAGAAGGTGCGAGAATTTAGATAATTAAAGGCCTCCGAGGCCACGGCAATACATTCACGAATCTGTTCCTCGGAATAAACCCGAATTGGGACTCCAAGATCATTACAAATGAAAGAGACGAGATGATTCGCCATGATCTTAGTATTGATTTTGAGGGAGAAGGTACTAAGAGCAGTAGGCCAAAAATCCTCCACCCGAATCGCCCTCTTAATCTTCAAAATAAGGACCATAAAACTAGAATTAAAGCCAGCGAGGAGCGAGGAGGATTCAATGAAGTAGCGGATGTCGTACAAACATTGTGACCAACAATATCCCAACACTTATGAAAAAAATAACCATTAAAACTATCAGGACCAGGGGCACTACTCAAAGCAAGCATAAAGGTAGCCTCATGAATCTCCAAAGAACTCGGGACCGCCAACGGTAGCATATTTGACTGGGAGTTAATAGTGAGATGTGGAAACTCATCGATCCAGCCCGGGTCCGACAAAGGATGATGGGCAGAGGAGGCCCGAGAAGAAAGAGATAATATTACTCTTGATCGCATCAGGCTATGGAGGATCGCCCGATCAATCAAAAGAGAACTGATGGAGAATTGCGTGACCCGGGCCTTAATGTTGCGGTGGAAAAAAGCTGAATTACAATCCCCATTTGTAAGACAATCCACACGGCTCTTTTGCCTAAGAGATGTAGCCTGAGTGTCGAGTAACGAAAAGGATTGAGTCTGAAGGGGAATTTAACCCTCAATGTCGGCATCGGAATACCCCGTATCTAAAAAAACAAGACTGCAGGTCCAAAAGGTCCCCTTGAATTGCCTCAACTTGACGGTAAATATTGAAAATCATCCGTGCATTCCACTGACGAAGAACCCCACAAAGATACCTCAACTTAACCATGAGGTGCTGATTCGAACTTTTTGCACCTACTTTTATTTAAAGTTGTCAATTTTAAAAGCTCGCCCGCAAGAGTACGGGATCACTTGTAGGTGGGTAAGTTGACTCGTGTCGATCTCAAAGGAAAGCTAGATTCGAAAGTTCCTCTTGTGTTTGTTTTAACGAATAAGAAAATAAAAGTAAAGCTAATCTAAACACGCGGACAGGGGGGGTTTGTTTGAGATTTATAAGAACTAAAATTAATTAAACTAAGAGAAATAAATTAAATCTAAATATTACTTAAGCTATGATCTAATTAATTAAAACTAGAAATTATTTAAACTAAGAAATAATTATCTYAAATTTAAGATTAAATTATCTAAGAGCAATTAAATCTAGAATTTATTTAAATTAATTAAAAGACTTATAAAACAATTTAAGAAAACTAGGGTTCTAGAGCTTTGATTCGTCTCCACGACCGCTTGGGAAGTCCCAATTGATGGTTCACAACGAATCTAGACTCTACACCCATAAGATCTAGCTAACAATAATTATCAATCTCAACATCATAATCCCAACACAATCACAAGAACGATTCGTCATGGAAGTAATAATTATTATTTAAACTAATGAAAAACATGCAACTAAATTAAAGAGATTAGAAAATAAATACTTACTAATTAACGAAGAAAATCCGCAGCGTTTTGGTGAAGAATCTTGAATCTAAACTATCTAATAGCTAATCTAAAGTTTAAGAATATAAAACTAATAATTATAAAGAGAAACTAAGAAAATAAAATGGCACTCTTGGGATTGTCAACCCCCAAAAGGCCTTAGAAACCCTAGGAATAATGTGTATTTTTGAATGTGAGGGGTGGTGGGGGGTATTTATAGGTGTAGGTGGCTTGGAAATGGGGTCAAAATTAGGGTTTCCGCCCCTTCTAGGACGTTCAGCACTTTTCCATACCGGTTGAGCCCAGAAACGACCCTTCTAGAAAGCCCAGAATCAGGAGGTGCTGCCATCCCAGCTTTCTATACCGGTTGGGCCCAGAGACATCCCTTCTAGAAGGCCCAAAACTGTCATTTCTTCAAATCGCGGCCCGTTTTCGCTGAAACTCTAATCGTTTGCCCATTCTTGACTACGTCCAAACCTAAATACCTCAAAAATACCTAAAATAAACATAAAATTAATTAATTATAATTAAAATACGGTAAAACAAGTTGGAGATAAGAAAATGTGAAAATATGCTCAATCTATCCAACTTTCACCGAAAACAATAACAAAAATGAACTAAAATACTAACTAAAATCAAGACAAACTTATGTTAATCAACTACCCCATGCTCAATTGGTTTGTTCGTCCTCGAACAAAACGATAATTTCAAAGAATAAAAGAATGAAAATAAGCTCAAGCAATGAGTCGTGTCGTGCTACATACATAATTTTTAAAATATAGATACAAGTCACGCAACTTTAAACACTCAACCCTTATTACATTATCACTCCAAAATCAAAATTCATGCATCCTCTCAAAAGGTAAATATATATGGTGTTCGCTCAAAGCACTCAAGAATTTTCTGCATGGGACGTGCATATGCTCAAATCATTCAAATACAAGCAGAATAAACAAGAACTGAAAATCAATCTCTTTTCAATCGCAAATTAAGTGTGTTATCGAACTAAGAATCGGAAAAGGTCTTTTCGGGTTGTAATGTAAGGCTCTTTGGACAGGTATGGAATATATAAGTCGTGCGGCTAAATAACTCACTCAACCTAATCTAGTCACGAAGCAAGTTGCTTCACCTCGTTCAAAAGAAAAACCTCACTAATCACTCAGAATGTAGCCTTAAGATTTAGGCTATTTCTCAACTCGCAAACCGTAAAATCGGCTTGTCGCTCAAATCACTTAAACAATTGAAGCTTATAACACGCTTCTTACACAACTCTTGCCTTCTAAACATTAGGCTTCATAAGAAAATTAAAAATAAAACATAAGCCTTAATTAGCGTGTAGGCAATGACTAACACAAATTCAACTAGACTCACCATCACCATCCTTCTTTTTCTTCTTCTCTTTTTTTTTTATTTCCCCCTTATTATAATTTTTTATGAGGTCTTTTTTTTATTTTTTATTTTTTTTGGATGGTGGTCTTTTATTACAAAAATTCATAGAATCATAAATTCCTAATAAAAATTTCAAAACTCTAATAACCAATAAAAATAACAAACTCCTACCCCACACTTTTAATGGGTTGTAGGGGCCGACTCAAAAATACTCATGGCTATAGGCATGGAATATTTGGCTATGAGGGGCTCATTCGGAATTTATATTGGCTAAAAATATATGGATATGGCCGGAATAGGGTTTATATATGTGCCTTAACCTCATTTTCAAAGTCAACTACACACAGCGGTTTCAAAGAGATCTCAAATCAAAACTCATTCAAGTACATGCAATGATGATAATCACTCAGGCTACTCACAGGTTTTTTGCATGAAAAAGTTTTGAATTGATGCTGCTTTCAAAGTTTTGTGAAATCAAATGCGTCCAAGTACCATTTACAATATATAAATAATACTTTTGAAAAAATTATGCACTTATACACGCTCAAAGACAAGAACATCAAATCATACTTAGCTAACTTCGATAGGCAAGCCATACAAACACAATTCAGTGCAGAAATAGCAATCAATCACGTTAAAAATTTAAAAACTGCACAAATTTTACTATAAATCACACTCAACCATCCCCCCCTTTAAAAACGAGGCAAACTCCTGATTGCCATAAGTAAAATAAAAGAAAAGCAAGGGAAATAGGGAATAAGAGAACATCCCTGAAAAATTGGCGAGCAACTCCAAAAAGGCGTTCGTGCAATAATCCTTCATCTCGAACTCGTGATCGAAAATGTCTTGAATAAATACCTAGAAAGACAAAACAAACGAACAAAAACAAACTAACTAATAAAAAGAAAAGAAAATGAATACTTGGGTTGCCTCCCAAGAAGCGCTTGTTTAACGTCGAAAGCTCGACGCCTTATACGAACGATGCTATCCCGGATCCAAGAAAAGGTGACGATCGTGCCACGCCTTAGTATTCTCCAAAAGTAAGCATATGCAATGTAATTTTCCAAGGCGCGCATGGTAAGCAATTCGTAGAAATAAGAATACAATTCGCTTCGGTGGTCGAAAAAGCGAATAATCTATCACCATAAACATATCAACAATCAATTTAGGCACATGGTGATCCACTACCTTTGGATAAATGAGGAGATCGGTCGAACATAAGAATTTATCAACACACAATCCATTCTCCTTCGTTTTGCTAAAATCCCCCTCAACATCTTCAAAAATAATGGGAACTAGATTCGGGCACAGGGGTTTGCAAATTTCCTCAACAAACTCGTCCACCAACTTAAAATTAAAWTCCATTAATGGCTCGGGTGGCATAACAAGAGGCTCAATAAATTCCCTTTCCAACACTTCATCAAAATTGACACCGTCCACAACAATGTCATTCAAATTTATTCCCAAAATTTCCGCCGACCGTTTTAAAAATTCGTCGTTGTCCTCGACGTCTAAAGCATCCAGTTCAAGAGGAGTAAATTCATCTTCGAAAATTGGCTCATCCCCTACATCATCCTCAATCAAACTTGAATTCGCAGCAACCACTGGAATCTCTATCGGCATGATGTGGGGCTCATCCTCTAAAATCGGCACCACGCCGTCTTCTTTCATGCAAAACTCAAGCAAATCCATTACTACATCAACCTCCGGATTCTCCAAGGGCAACATGTTCACCCCATCACCTAACACGACATCAACATGCACAAGAGGAACAAATTCATCCAAATTTTCCATAACCTCATCGTTACATTCCTCCTCTAAGCAGGTAGTTGGGCTCGTATTCTCTATCTCTACGATGGGCTCCACAACATCAAGAATTGGTACCTCATCCCCTTTCTTTCGACAATTTCTCAAATAAGACATTATTTGGGCACACGACCTCTCCATATTCACCATACTTTGTTTCATAGACTCATAACTTCGATTCACAGACTCAAAAGGGTCATCTTCGAGTTTGGTCAATGGGACGATGTCGTCTTGAACTCTAATCAGCTTAGCTCCTTGGTCTTGCTGCTCCACCACTAATTGATCATTTGGTTGGTAAACTTCATAGCTCAGGTAGGAAGGAATCGAGTCGGGGGAGGCATAACTCGTATAATCTTGGAGGGCGATAACATGATCTTGTGGCTTATCGTCAAATGGTACTATGCATGTATTCGCCAAATACCCTTGGCCTCCACAACGATCACATACTACTTTAGGTGCGTAGAACTTCCACATGAATTTATCGTATACTTCATCCCATGTTCGCAAGGAGTCGGGCTCTGCATCATTTAACCATTTTCTTGCCCGATCTTTTATGGCATAATGGAAGAGTCGCATCCGCACTTGATCTCTCGTAAGGCCGAGAAGAGGGAAAATCCGGGTGATGTCCTCGTATTCTTGGAAAAATTTCACTGGATCCTCGCTCGGATGTCCATAAAAAATCGGGATTCGCTCTATGTAGAAATAGTCAAGATCGTAATCCCGCATCTTGGAGATCAATGGTATAGCCGGTCGAAAGCCACGCCAATCGGACGTTATACCGTATTCAGACATTCTCTTTTTTTTTTTTAATTTTTTAATTTTTTTTGGGTCATTGAACCTAGGTGTCGAGAGATGTACCTTGCATACAACACTCAATGCACAAGATTAAACGTACCAGCGGAAAATAAGAAAAATAAACACAAAGATAAATCACAAATAATTACTAAAGATAAACGAAAAAAATAAAATAAAATATAAATATAAATATAAATAGAGGTCACGAAGAGCAAACACAAAAAACACAACCTTTAGCCTTCCCCGGCAATGGCGCCAAAATTTTGATTCGAACTTTTTGCACCTACTTTTATTTAAAGTTGTCAATTTTAAAAATCTCGCCCGCAAGAGTACGGGATCACTTGCAGGTGGGTAAGTTGACTCGTGTCGATCTCAAAGGAAAGCTAGATTCGGAAGTTCCTCTTGTGTTTGTTTTAACGAATAAGAAAATAAAAGTAAAGCTAATCTAAACACGCGGACAGGGGGGGTTTGTTTGAGATTTATAAGAACTAAAATTAATTAAACTAAGAGAAATAAATTAAATCTAAAGATTACTTAAGCTATGATCTAATTAATTAAAACTAGAAATTATTTAAACTAAGAAATAATTATCTAAAATTAAGATTAAATTATCTAAGAGCAATTAAATCTAGAATTTATTTAAATTAATTAAAAGACTTATAAAATAATTTAAGAAAACTAGGGTTCTAGAGCTTTGATTCGTCTCCACGATCCGCTTGGAAGAAGTCCCAATTGATGGTTCACAACGAATCTAGACTCTAGACCCATAAGATCTAGCTAACAATAATCATCAATCTCAACATCACAATCCCAACACAATCACAAGAACGATTCGTCATGGAAGTAATAATTATTAATTAAACTAATGAAAAACATGCAACTAAATTAAAGAGATTAGAAAATAAATACTTACTAATTAACGAAGAAAATCCGCAGCGTTTTGGTGAAGAAATCTTGAATCTAAACTATCTAATAGCTAATCTAAAGTCTAAGAATATAAAACTAATAATTATAAAGAGAAACTAAGAAAATAAAATGGCACTCTTGGGGTTGTCAACCCCCAAAAGGCCTTAGAAACCCTAGGAATAATGTGTATTTTCGAATGTGAGGGGTGGGGGGTATTTATAGGTGTAGGTGGCTTGGAAAAGGGGTCAAAATTAGGGTTTCCGCCCCTTCTAGGACGTTCAGCACTTTCCATACCGGTTGAGCCCAGAAACGACCCTTCTAGAAGGCCCAGAATCAGGAGGTGCTGCCAGCCCAGCTTTCTATACCGGTTGGGCCCAGAGACATCCCTTCTAGAAGGCCCAAACTGTCATTTCTTCAAATCGCGGCCCGTTTTCGCTGAAACTCTACTCGTTTGCCCATTCTTGACTACGTCCAAACCTAAATACCTCAAAATACCTAAAATAAACATAAAATTAATTAATTATAATTAAAATACGGAAAACAAGTTGGAGATAAGAAAATGTGAAAATATGCTCAATCTATCCAACTTTCACCGAAAACAATAACAAAAATGAACTAAAATACTAACTAAAATCAAGACAAATTTATGTTAATTAGGTGGTAGATGGGATTAGAAGACAGGAAAGGAAGATCCCAAGAAGTAGCGACAAGGTTAATGGAAGTCATCATGAGAAGTCCAAAATTTCTGATATCCGGAAAACCTGAGGTCCCACAGTGAGGCTCGTATCTCTAGCACAATAAATAAGAATAGGGTGGTGATTCTAACTAGAGCGGGGAAGAAGAAGACATGAAATCCGACCACACAAAAGGGTAAGTCCAGCT
>BMAC01009921.1:0-12006 GCA_014905375.1 Phtheirospermum japonicum
TTTAACTCGATTACTCAGTGGCTATCCGACTCAATTAATGGGCTGATTTCAAATATATCATATATAATAAAATAGAATACAAAGGACCTTAATTAACTTTGTAATACTATGCCTCATTTATTTGGTATTTATTTGTTCATTTTTGTAGTGTTTTATATATTTTATAATATTTATATATTTTTTAGTTTCTAGATTTTGGAGACAATTTTTTATCTTATAACTTAATTAAGTATATACTTTCTATTTTAAATTATTTTAAGATTTATTTTATTATTTATAACTTCTTGATCTTTGTTATTATTTTATTATCAACTTTCAATAGATAAAAAGACTATTTAGAAATAATTTATATATATATATATTTAATTTACTTTATAACTATCACCAATTTACTCTTTTAATGTCTTTAAAATAAATATTTAGAAATTAATTATAAACTTATTATATTTCTATCTGAGTTCAAAATATTATCATATTTCTTATATTATATTATATTGTAATATTACTATTTTTTATTTTTCAGAAATTATTAAGAATTATTTGGAATTAAAACACATATGTCGTATTTATTTAACTGAATTCATAATTTTATCTGATTTATTTTATTATTTATAAAATTTTAAGTGTGTTTTTGTTACTTTTACAATTTAGTAAATGATTATTCAATATTTAAATTATTTTTAATTTATTCTATAAAATCATTGTGAAATAAGATATAATTTATATTATTTATTTGTAATTTTTTTATTTTTAAATTATTTGATAAATATTTATATATAAAATATATTTCTTATTTATATTTATCTTATTTCATATTTTTTGTGATTTATTTTATTATTTTATAACATTTCTATATTTTTCTTGTTATTAAATAATTATTTAGAATTCATAATATCTTAATTCAATTTTAAAATATTTTAAGATTTATTTTGAATTATTTTATAATATATATGATTTTTTTAACTTTTTTAATTTTAATTTAATTAATATATGTTTATAATTTAAATACAATTTTTTATATTTATTTAGTTGATTTTATAATATTTTTCAAATTATATTACAAGTATTATATTTTTATTGGTTAAAAGTTGATTTGGTAATTGTATAATTATATTGATATAAATTATTTCTAAAATAAAAAATATAAGAAATTGCGACTAAATTACAACTAGATTACTCAGTTATACACAAACAGATTGATGTGATTAAATTATGATTATTGGTGAAACTTTGGGGTACCTGTTGACAAACAAGTACAACGGGTACCGATAATTAGAAAAGTATAAAGTTATTTATAAGATCTTCTCTTTGTCTTTGAATACAAATACTAAACAAGGGGATGCACGCAGTGATTTGTAATAACGTGAGTAATATGATTGTTCACGACTAACTAAAGGGAGAGCTTGAAACCATTAGCATGTGATGATAACAAGTTAAATTGTAATTAGACTTATAATGTAGTCTACAAAAAGTTATTTCATAATATATAAATATGGAGTTATTTACATTTGATTTYTTTTAGGGCGCGGATATACGCACCCCATCTATTTATGAGTTCACCCTAAATCATTTTCTCCAACCCTTTACCACCACTCCAACTTTGCCATTAGCGTCGCTCATCACACCGTCGACGCCACCGTCGAACAGGAAGAAGAAAAAACGGTGATGGGTGGTGAAAGGCAAGTGACGGATCTGAGCGCCATATGATAAGAGAAAAATGCAAAAAAAGGGTGTTCGTCTCTGGTTTCTTGAATAGAACTCATGTATTCGAACTTTTTGATCGAATAATACAACGTGGTTCGAAAAAAAAAATTGAACAACCCTTTTTTAGCCTAAAAAGGGCGTTCATATCATTTTTTTAACATATAGTTTGTGTAGAGATCAATTCTTTAAATATGTACTTTGTATTCGAATCGATTTTTTGATATATTTTATATTCGGAAATCTGATTTGAACGATATTTTTTCAAGGCGCTTTTTTTTTCTTTTATATTTCTTCAATGGCACGGCTTCCATGGCTGCGGCGACAACGTATTTTTGTGCGCATGATTTTTATATTCTTCAATAATCGGTAGTCATGGTGGCGGCGGCGGTGATGGACGACGGCTGAAATGGTGGTGGAGAGTTGAAGGAGATGAAGTATTTAGGGGTGTAAGATTTAAGGGTAATATTGATATTTTTGTGATAATATTTTTTTAGTGGGGTGCGTATATCTGCGCCGTTTGATTTAAATTTGCTTATATTGACCAATAATCGTGACTTGAGTATTTTAAGTTATTATATTACATTAATAAATAATAATATTACACTTGAATTGAATGAATTACACCATCCATTTCAATTCGCTCCGTGCATCGCACGGGTTAAGCACTATTTGAATAGAAAACACGATACATAGAGCTTGAGAAAACGAGAAGAAGAGTCGTACGACGCCGTTGATGAAGATGAATCCGACAACGAAGGCGGCGGGAAGACGAAGCGCAAGAGAAGCAAACCAAACTTTGATGATGATGACGATGAGGGTTACGACGGTTGAAATGGCCGCCGCCGCCGCGGAGCGAAGATGCATAGGAATTCGGTGGTGGATTATATCAAAATGGAAGTGATTCACACTAGCGACGAAGAAGAGGAATTGATTTGGACGGGGATGACGGTTAGCGTTCTTTCCCCCCTTCTTTTTTTCAGTTTTGCACAGGATTTTTAGGTTTAATTGTTGGGTTTTGTGGCTTAATTTGGGGTTTATGTTTTTCTATGCAGCATGTATTAGGTTTCTGTTTTCGTATATTGTAGAAGAATGTATTAAGTGTAATCCGTCGACATTATTTTTCAGCCATCCCAGATCTTATGCACGGCGATGTCCAATTTGTGAGGCGCTTTTTGTGTGATTCCTTTTTTTTTTTTTTTTTATCATTTGTAATACAACTTTGCCTATCTTAATAAATTTGTGTCTGATTTCGCTATATTCTTGAAAACCATAGACAATCTTATCAACTTTATTATATACTGCTCTATCAGGATCATGTGAAACAATATGGTTCAGAGGGCATTGGAAGAGCGTGTAATTTCCCATGAAAAGGATCACTGCATTGTTGGGATCGAGGCGAGTCGGAGGCACGTGACCTATACGGTCACCGAAGACTTCTTGTGTGCCGAGCCCATGAGCCACAATTCACGCCGGAACCTCCATAGGTGGCCCGGTCTTTTACCCCAAAAAAGTATGTATAGATCCTAATAAAAAAAGTTTAATGGTTATCCTCTAGAAGTAATGATTTGCAAGAGCAAATGTATAAATGAATCAGCTTTTCTGGCAGATTTGAATTACTCGATCGATGTTCAAATCATGATATCAAAAACAACTTCTTGATATACTCAAAAGTGCACTACTATGGCAGGGGGAAATGCACAAGCACTGATGACATACTCAGAAGTGGCCACACTTCTAGTTTTTCTTGATTCTGATCGGACTTTATTATTATTAAAATTAGCTTGTTGTGTTTATGTCATGTTTTATGAATTTTTTATACTTTGTTTCTTTGTATCACAATTGAAGAGTTTTTGTGCTTATAGGCTTTACTTGAAACATTCCGCATTGTAGAAGAATGAGGCTCCTCGATTCTCCTGTTTCTCGATATTATTTTTGCTTCTATGAAAAATTAATGCAAAAAATATTACTTTATTTGTTTGCTGAACTCTATTTAGGGGATAATGGAAAGTATGTGCTTGCGACATTGTCACCTGCGGAGCCTTCAGATTCATTTAATGGTGGAAAATGAAAAAAAAAAACACGTAGGAGGTAGATTTTTATATTTTATTTTCGTTTATTGTTTATTTTGTTATTATTGTTCTTAATCCCACTTGTATTTTTATTGCTAAGATGAAGCTAAACTTTTTATTGTGAAAGGGGACCCATGTAGTTGATCACAGATATTTATATGATAGATTTATTATGTCTCAGGGAACTATTATATGTGATAATGGTTTTAAACTATATTCTGTAAATAAATGTACAACAGAAATGTGTTCAGGTTTTTGGTTAAAGATTATGTATGATTTTCATACTTATCGTGTCACATTTAAATTAAAACAAAAAGTTATTTTTCCTTGCCTTCATATACATGCTAGTGATACATGCAGCCCACTCAAGATGACATTGTAAACATTGTTCAGAGAATGTATGAGAAAGATGGCATAACAAAGGATGAGGTTTTCGGCATTGTGAGGGAATTTCCTAATCAAGGTACCATCATGTTTGTATTTTATCAGCAATAGTTTGTTATTTGCACATGGATATCCTAGATTTGGGATGTTTGTTAACTTTGTATTTCTATTAATACGTTTTTCTTACTAATCCTATTTCTTGTTGACGATTTTTCTACCAGTTTGTTTCATATACTATTGTATCTGTTTTTCTCGTTGTTAATAATACCTATGATATGATTGTCTTGAAGTTTGTAGAAATAAATTTTTATAGTCTAGGATGACCATGTGGCAATTTTTTATAGTCTAGGACTTGGTTCTCATACGACCCATTATATATATGTATGTATGTACTCTGTGTGTGTGTGTGTGTGTGTCTCCCCACTTGATTTCTAGTTTATTTGTGTGGCAGCATTGGAAAATGATTTTATTGTTTATTGTGTGATCATCTTCAACCGCACCATAAAATTTGGGATATGTTTACAAGATTCTGACCCTTTTTTTTAATCTGTATATCTCGCATTCATTTGCTCGAACGCAATGCAATATAATTCGTTGGATGCCGTATACTAAAAACAGGTAAAGACCCGTTCTTTCACTTTCTTTGTTATAATTATAGTTATTTTAGGCAGTTGTTGATTCCTTCTCTATTCATCCGCTAAGGCACGCACCATCCAAGAGTTGGCAAAAAGGAAATTGGAAAAAGTTAGGCTAAGCGTCGAACGTACAGAGAAAGAGATCAAATCCGAGCAGAAATTCGGCTCTGTTTTGAAGAAGCAAATTAAAAGGTCTCTGAGCCGAACACCACAAGAACCCGTTGGCTCTGATTTCTCATCTGGGGCCACACTCGCGAATGCTGGAGATATTCAGAACCTTGCGAATGCATTTCAAGCCGTTGGATCTGAGAAACCTGGTAATATTATTGGTGGGCTCGTCGAGGCAAGTTCGTTCTTGAATGATAACAACTTAGAAAAGGCAGAAGATTCATTCCCAGGTATCTCTTGGAACCCCCACCCCCCCCCCCCCCCACCCCCCACCCCTTTTTTTTTTCAAATCTGATGTATGATTTACAAAATAAAAAAGTAATTGCAAACTTCTATATGCATTCTTCTTGCATGAAAGGGCCTACTTTCTTGATTTGGTAAGAAATCATTTGTACATGATGAAAACCATCGTGCAACATATACCATATCTCAGTCTCACCCTGTACTAAGCTCACACTCGATATTCTCGACTTTTGATGGAGAAACCAAGCAGCTCATTCCTGTAAGAATCTTTAGTATTTACATTTTACCGTTCATAACTGAGCATCATCATCATTATTATTATTATTATTTTGGTTTTTCATGAATTGTTTTCATTTTTGTTAACTAGGTCGGGCTTTATTCGGACCATTCATACGCAAGAAGCCTGGCCCATTTCGCTGCGACTCTTGGATCCGTAGCTTGGGAAGTTGCTTCCAAGAGGATCGAGCAACCATGGCATTTCCTCCAACAAGATTTCGCTTGTCGTTTTGCATTTTGGATGTCGTTTGACATTTAAGATATTATCATTTTATCTTTTGGAATTATAGATGTTGTGACAACATTATTTTTGTTTGTCATTTTGTATTTTGGATATGTTGTGACTTTTTCGTTTTGATAATATTTTAATTGTCATTTTGTATTTTTGGATTGAGTTAAATTGGATGTATTTTCTAGTTTATTTGGTCATTTAGTATTTTTTTAAAAAATATTTGATTACAGGAAAAAATATAAAATATTAATAAGATCTTTTTTCGACACATTAAAATTAGCAACGAATAATCCATTTTGTTGCTAAAAATGGGGTTTATATTTTAGCAACGGATTTATTTCGTTGCTAAATAGCCAAATTAGAGACGACATATTCTGATGCTAAAAATCCATATTAGAGACAGATATTTCCGTCTCTATTTAGCAACGGATTTATTTCTGTTTCTAAATATCAACAAATTAGAGACAGATATTTCTGTCGCTATTTAGAAGCGGAATTATTCCATTGCTAATTTTAGCAACATACATTATTTCCATTGCTAATATTTAGCGACGAGCATTATAGCAAAGGATTTGGTCGGTTGCTAATCTGTTGCTATTTTTAATTTAGCAACGGATTTGGTCGGTTGCTAGTGTTGTTAAGCAATCAACGACTGTCGTTGCGCTCATCATGAATGATGTGTTGATACGTGTCTGAATATTATATATATACTACATATGTTAATACTCGTTTTGGACATCATAAGATGTGTCAACTAAGGTGTGCAAAGGACGTGGAGATTATCGAACCTGAATCGATATTCAGATAGAAAGGTCTTCGAATAATAAATATCCGTTGACTTTCTAATTTTTCCCAGATCGAACCATCCTGAAACTTTTTATGGTACTACTGTGAAGAATTTTTATATATTCGTACTGAATCGTACTGAACCAAAGAATCGAAACTATAATCGATTTTTAAGACTTTTTTTACATTATATTATATATCCATACTATATTTAACTTATTTGTATTTTGATGTTAATTACACATTACGTAAACTCCATACTATTAGAATATAACATAACAAATACAAATATTTAAATATTAATTGATTTATACTTTTTTGTACACCTTTTTGTTACCTTTTTGTGTCGAATTCGCGTGTGTTTTGCTTGCATTTACGGGTTTTAGGAGTCATTTTGGCCTATTTTGTTAGTTTTAGGTTTTTGTAGCTTTTGTGCGGTTTTTATTAGTTTTTCGAATATTTCTACTCATTTTTGTATTTATGGCCGTAGGATGACCAAAGAGGTCCCGTGCACGCTCGGAGCATCCCACTCAATTCGGATTGGAACGGGCAAAGCAAGGGGACACAGCGCGAACGAGGAGCGACAACCGGCGGACGACAGGAGCGGAAACGAGAAAATGAGCCGGAGCTGCCAATCAGTCGATCGACTGCACTCCAGTCGATCGACTGAGTTGTAGTCGATCGACTGATCGGTCGACTGAGGGGTTGAAATCGACTGGCGGGCAGAATGTTTTGTGAGTTTTGGGCATTTCAGTCGATCGACTGGAGTGCAGTCGATCGACTGGCAGGCAGCTCCGGCTCATTTTCTTGTTTCCGCTCCTGTCGTCCGCCGGTTGTCGCTCCTCGTTCGCGCTGTGTTCCCTTGCTTTGCCTGTTCCAATTCGAGTCGAGTGGGATGCTCCGAGCGTGCACGGGACCTCTTTGGTCATCCTACGGCCATAAATACAAAAACGAGTAGAAATATACGAAAAACTAATAAAAACCGCACAAAACCTAAGAAAACCTAAAACTAACAAAATAGGCCAAAACGACTCCTAAAACCCGTAAATGCAAGCAAAACACACGCGAATGCGACACAAAAAGGTAACAAAAAGGTGTAAAAAAAAGTACAAATCAACCTCCCCACACTTAGAATGATTATTTGTCCTCAAGCAATACTAATCTAGAATTACTAAACTACCCCCCGGGTGAATACCTAAACTAATGCACAAAAACCTAATTTGAGGCGTTGTATGCTAAAAATGCTCGTTAGCTCGGCTAAAAGGACGGACAAAGATGTCTTGGACAAAGAAAGTTTAGAATCGACTCCCCGAAACCTAAAAGTACTAGGTAAACCCTCCAAGTCGGTCCCCTCGTCCTTGCCCCGGCTTAAGGTCTATCCACGGTCGAACCGTTAATCGGCTCCCTACTAGCCCCAATCGTCTACAACTCTCTTTAACAAACAAAATCTAAAAAGAAGGAGAAAGAGGAAACGTGCAAGAGTTGCACGTTTTATTACTTAATAACTACAAGGATTTATAACTTATCCTTGTTTATTCATCATCATTTTTTTTTTTTTTTTTTTTTTTTTTTTTCTTTTTTTTGGTACCCAAGGAAATAAGGTACTTAAATACAAGATATATACAAAGAGAAATCAACGGCTCCGACCACTCGTTGCTACTAGCAACTTACAATGTTTTCGATCGAGCACATGGAGCAATTGACGACTCCAAAATACAAAACAAAATCCTATAGAGAGTGTTCGACGACGAGGCTAGTTGAGGCACTAGTTCTATATGAGCTCAAGGATAGCACGAAGCTAAAGCCGAACAAAGTTCCCAACGAGTCAAATTACCTAAGTCCACTAAATCCGATCGAAAATCTAAACTCCCTAACCAAATCATCAAAACCGCGTCACTTCGCCAAGGATCCAAGCAAAAATAACACACACGCTACTCAAATTATCACAAGCAAGCATGCAACAACTTTAAAAACCTAAGACGAACCCTAACCACCACCCCACACTTAAAACCTAGCAATGTCCTCATTGCATATTAAGCTAGAAAAGCGGTAAAAAGTGTAAGGGGAAAAGAAACGCCCCTATCTCCGAGCTTGTGGCGACGCGGTCGTGCATAAGTCCTCTCCGGGAGTCGAGGCAAGCAACCTACAAGAAATAGAACAAACGAGGGGTTGCAAAAAAAAATACGATAAAAATTTTTTTTTTTTTTTTTTCTGATTTCTTTCTTTTTTTTTTTTACAAATTGGGTTGCCTCCCAATAAGCGCTACTTTAATGTCTATAGCTCGACGGTTTATACAATGACGCTATCCGGGATCCAAGAAGAGGTGGCGATCGTGCCACGCCTTGGTGTTCTCGAGTAGACACACCGGGTGACAAAAATCACCAAGGCGGGCAAGTCGAGCAAGCCGGAAGGTCAATACAACAAAAGAGGGCTTGCTTCGGGGGTCGGAAGAGGGAGTAGTCGACCACCCAAATGTGATCATCCCAAAATGGGTCGACGTACTCCTTCGTCTCCCCGACCGTAACCTCCACTCTCTCCCCCACTACCTCTTCCACCACCTCTTGATCAAGTAAACAAACGGCGTCGGGTGGTGGTAAAAGAGGCTCGATCAACTCCACATCCTCCCAAAAACGGCACAACTTCATCATTCTCACCAAGAGCAAGTGAATTCAACATTCCAAGTGCCGTTGGAATCCCCAAAGGCGACTCCCCCTCAATTTCCACTACAACATCTTCAAAAAGCACGAGAGGGGTAACGCCAACCTCCGACCCTTTCTCCTCACCTTCTAACTCCACCTCCTTGCACACCTCTTTCAAAAGATCGTCAAAAGCTCGAATTGCCGTCAACGACCGTGGGATCCACCACATCAAAGATGGGCATCTCGTCAAGACGAGGTCTCTTAAGCTCGTCCACTTCGTTGGCAATTTACTCTACTTGAGTCTCCATGCGAGCAAGGCATTCATCCAATTGTCGAATCACCTCCACGAGCTCGGATGAGAGAGGCTCAAAGTTCGGGAGTTGGGGCATAGACGAATCTTGAGAAAGCGAGGCGTACGGGTCGTCGTTCGGGGTATACGAACTCGAGGTGGGTAGGTCGTAAAAGTCGTAGCTCCAAGAATATGAATCATGAATTGGGGGATCATACGAGTCAAAGCTCGGGTAAGAAGAAGGAGGGGTGAGTTGAGCATATGGATCGTCAAATTCCGGATCATAAAGACCATGAGTCGGTGCATACGGATCCATGCTCGGGTTATGGGGATGCGAAATCGGTGGAGAATAAGAAGGGCTTGGGTCGGAATAACTGAAAGAGGGGGCCCATTCTTCACCGATCGAAGCGTACGGGTCATAGTAAGTCGAGGGGACCCGATAGCTTGGGGGAGTGGTGTACGGATTTGGATACTCGGGAGTTTGGATGTAAGGGTTTGGATATTTGGGAGTTTGGATATAAGGGTCGTCGTATGGCAAGCTAGCTCGGTAGTTTGCCATCCTCGGCCGGATTAATCGAGCGGCGGAGGCATCCTTTGATCGTCGTGAGTGTAGGCGGGCGGCATCGGGCTTCCCGAATGAGTACCTTGCAAACAAAACACTCAACAAAGGATTACGAGCATCGAAAGTAAAACAAAAATCTAAATTAACTACCAACTAAGATAACAAGAGAAATAATTAAAAACACCATTAGCCTTAATCTATCCCCGGCAATGGCGCTAAAATTTGATCGAATAATTCTTAGCACTCTAAGAAATCTTCTCCGCAATAGTACGGAGTCGATTGTAGAGCGGTAAGCTTTCCCGAGTCGTGTCTCTCGAGGATAGATATAATCGGCGATCGGTGTTTTTAGTCACTCTCTTGTTAATCTAAATTAAACTAATCTACTCCTAAGAAAGCATTAAGTCATTGTTTTGGGTTTTAGTTTTGAATTGAATTTAAAAGGAGACTTTAATGAAAATAAGGGTTTAGGGTGTTCGGTTCATCTCCACGATTAATCGATTTTCGCCGAGCACTTAATCCACGATTCGGGGTTGTCAATCCCGAATGTTGATCAAGTATTGAGGTCGTCAATCCCAATTCTCGACAAGCACCGATTAATGGTTCTAAACGAACCTAAACCCTAAACCCCTAATTTCTAAACTAATTGCATCAAATACAAATTAAAGCTTGCAAATTGAAAGAGGAAAAAGGAGGGAGATTTAAAGCTTGAAATTTAAAATAAGTCAAAAGCATTAAATGGGTAAAAGTCAAATTGCTCAAAGAAGAAAAACCCATAAGCCTTTCAAGAACCCAAGGTTTGTTTGGAGAAATTGGGCAAAAAGCTTCAAGAGGTCTTCGATGGAGTTTTTGCTAAACAAGAAGATGAAAAACAACACAAAGCAATTAAACCTACACTAGAGAAAGTGAAATGCAAAGAACAACAATATAAACTAAATCTATAAGCCAACACAACTTCAATAACAACATTCAACAATAACAACACAAGAAAATTAAGGGAAAGAAAATACCAATTGCATTAAACTCAAGATCCACAAATGAGAAAGCTTCAATAACACAAATGAAGGAGGTGTCACCCACTCCAACACTTGCTTAATAACAATTAACTAACAACTAATTAACTAAGCTAAACTAGATTAACTACTAAACTAGCTAAAACTACACTAAGCTAGGGATTTATGAACTAGGGTTTACAAAAGCAAAAGTAAAGGCTTGAAGGAAATGGAGCAAGCCCCAAATTCCAACAAGGAAGGGTTGTTGATAAGGTTGGAGAGCTGGGTTTATTTATACAAAAACGCAGGGGCAAAATCATCAAAATGGACCAAAATCCCGAATTCCCCTGCATTTCAGTCGATCGACTGAGGAACTGTCGATCGACTGAAATGACCAAAACTCACAAAACATTCTGCCCGCCAGTCGATTTCAACCCCTCAGTCGACCAACCAGTCGATCGACTATAACTCAGTCGATCGACTGGAGTGCAGTCGATCGACTGACAGGCAGCTCCGACTCATTTTCTCATTTCCGCTCCTATCGTCTGCCGATTGTCGCTCCTCGTTCACGTTGTGTTCCCTTGCTTTGCCCATTCTAATCCGAGTCGAGTGGGATGCTCCGAGCGTGCATGGGACCACTTTGGTCATCCTACGGCCATAAATACAAAAACGAGTAGAAATATACGAAAAACTAATAAAAACTGCACAAAAGCTACAAAAACCTAAAACTAACAAAATAGGCCAAAACGACTCCTAAAACCCGTAAATGCAAGCAAAACACACGCGAATGCGACACAAAAAGGTAACAAAAAGGTGTAGTAATAATTCATTTTTTAACATTGACGAAGTATGCTAATATTTTTCATTTGATATTATTAATTGATTAAAAGTTAAATATATGCGTAAATTGTAACCATACAAGCAATCATTTTATAAATTAGTATATATTAAAGTTTAACGTCAAGTAATAATATTTGTCATGATCAGAGTTAATAGTTTATTCTATTATTAATGATTTGTACTTTTTTGG
>BMAC01009943.1:0-11010 GCA_014905375.1 Phtheirospermum japonicum
ATCCTTGGGATGGCCCACCGTACTGCACAGAACAATTATTGGTCAGGGACCTTAATGGGTCCGGGGTCGACGGATCCTTGGGATGGCCCACCGTATTGCACATAACGATTATTTCCATGTTTTACTATGATGCTATATTATGTTGAGAAACTAATTATGAACGGTATCTCCACTGAGTCATTGTGTACTCATCCCTTTTTAAATAACATTTTTCAGGTCATGTGAAATCGGAGCGGAAGCGTGGTGGTGGCGACGATAATAAAACATGATTTAAAGCTTATATATTTCTATTTTCAAGACTTGATCAAATGGTTATATTTTATACGTGATGGGTTTATTCGAGCGCGATTTACAAAAGGTCATATTATTATTATTATTTTATTTGTTATGGTCAAATGATATTAAATGTGTTTGTTTTCTTTAAAGATATATGTGGTATTATTTCGTACAAATTATTTTTCATAATTTGTTTATCTTAAGAATTAATCAAAGGTATTTATTTAACTAACGTTCCCCATATTACTTTTATTAAAATATAATTGTTTCCGCTTGTGTTTCTCGCTATGAAAAACTGGGGCGTTACAATATAATTATGAATATTAAGGAATAATCTCTTTATTAAAATATTAATGAATGTTGTAAGACTTAAGGTATAATTGGATGAATAATTCATGACTATAGAATTATACTTGTGAATTGATAAGTATTTTGTGGCAACAACAACAACAACAACGGCAATAAAAACAACAATAATAATAACACTAATAATAATGGTGATAATAATAATCCTAAAAATTATATAGTATAACAATAATAGTACAGAACCAAAAGCTCGATTAAGATTGAGTGTATCTTTCCAGAATTTATTTAAAATTAGTTATAATTGAACATCAATTATAGTAAAATAATAACATACCATTAGAATAGTAAAATAATAAATTACCATATATTAGTCATTGAAAATCTCTGAAAATGATATGAAACTTTAGTCACTACCGATGATTGTAAATTATTTGTTGCATTATCCTGATGTGCGTAACGCTCTATAGAAGTCAATTCAGATACATCCGTATTTTGTGCAAAATAAAAGTTTGGATGTTTTAGAACTTGATGCACTTTATTAATTGCATATAAAGTAAATGTTGTTACATAATATCATTTTTATAATAATTAAAAAATTTATATACATATTAAAATTAATTTAGCGAAATAAATACGTAAATAAAAGTGATTTCATCAAGAAGAAATAACTTCAATACGTAGATAAAACTAAACATTGTTTATTTTGTTATCAAAGATAATTCAATAAAAAAATCATGAAATTTATAACAGGATAGAAGATATCATTATTAATATTAAAATTCCTAATTATAACTCTTAGTATATTTATTATGTGTCTATTAACTTTTGGTGAAAATATTTCCTAAAATTTATAAGTTTAACTGATATAATTCAATTATAATATAATAATTTATCAAAACATAAATTGAAGTGATTAATTGTGGTAAAACAAATTCTAAATTTGTGAGTTTAAGTTGTACGCACAATTTATATACATATTAATATAATTTAAAAATAAAAATAAATATGTAAATTAGAGTAATTTCATCAAGAAAAAATAAATTGCATATTAAGCTTAAAAACATTAAAGCATTGTTTATTCTATTATCAAATATAATTTAATATAAAAAATCATGAAATTTATATAGAGGTCATGAAACTATACAAACAAAATCATGAAACTATAAAATATGAATGCTACCGGCATGACTTATGTTCGACAATTGCCTTTTGCTTCCAATAATTGTAGACTTGGTGATTTTCCTCATTTCTTTAGGATGAACTAGTTTTTTTTATACCCGTGCAATGCACAGGGCAGAAAGTTAAAATATAAAAAAATAAATTATATTAATATTACTTTTATTATTATTTACTATGTGGAAATATAAATAAACAGAGATATAGAGATGAAAAGAAATAACTAAAAAAAATCACACTACATAAATTATATATCGAATCCACAATATATATATAATATATATATATTATATATATATATATATATATATATATATATATATATATATATAGGTTGGGTTCAAATGAGAACCCGTCATTTTATGTTGAACCTAGGGACTCATCTTGACCATTAGATTGGATAATCTTGATGGTTGAGATCATGACATGCCAGCAAGGTAATAATGTAAAAAAATGCATTAATTAATTATAAAGGGTATTTTGGACATATATCAACGTTTACAAAGAGCACTACATTGTTCTTTAGAAAGCACAATAGATTAAGAACAAAAAAAACTACGATTGTATACAAAAAGTATCGCAAATTTCGTCTATAAACTGCAAATTCAAAAATTTGAAATAAAACTCAAGTCTTCAACAAACCATAACTTTTTCAATTTTTATTCGTTTTGAATGAAATATATATCAAATTAATCACATTATCAAGATCTACAATTTAAGATACATATTGCGTGTTTTAAAATGTAAAAAATATATATATATAATTAAATTAAAAAAATTGGATAGTAAAAGTCGCACATGACTGATTTTAGCACTACAGTACTGTATAAAAAGCCTCTATTCTAAAAATCGCTTTAGGCGCCCGCCTAGGCGCTAGGCGCCACCAATCCGCCTACGATTTTTAAAAATCGGCCAAATAAATCGTCGGGCGCACCAGGCGCTACCTCGGCGCCCAAGTCGGAGCCTAGGCGCCAGGCCAGTTTTTTTTTTAAAAAAATTTTAGGGCCTGAAACGACGTTGTTTTTGGGCCTATTTTTTAATTATTTTAATTTTGTAATATATGTTATGGTATTTTTATTTGACTAATGAACTTATGGGTCTATATTGTTTTGAACTTTGAATCGAACAATAGTTTTAAACTTGTGAATTGTAACTAGTGATTATTACTTTTAGTTTTGAATTGTCATAAAAGTTATTGTATAGCAGGTAGTATGTAGAATTATTAAATGGTTGGATGAAATATTATAAATTAGGGTATTTATTTTCAGATTCTAGGCCCCGCCTAGGCGTCCTAGGCGCTAGGCGCCGGCCTGACGCCTAGCAGCAGCCTAGCGATATTTAGAACACTGAAAAAGCACAATGAATCTGGACATATAATTTCACTGTGAAATATTTGGAGTGCTTTTTCTTATACTGTTACAGTGCTTTTGAACTACACTAACACTGCTTTTTGGCCCAACTCATAGTAAGCCCAATGCTTAACATTTCTCCAGCCCATGAGTTCTTAAAAACTTGGCCCAACATTCAACCCTATCCATTGCAACATAGAATTCAGCCGCCGCCTGCAGGCAAAAGCGACGCTCGGCCACAACCTGTAGCAAAACTCCCCCATCGTATTCGCGTTCTGCTCGTCCAAGGCGATGCTCAGCCACCACTTGGCTCGCCGGCTCATCCAGATCGGCAAGGGAGAGGGGAGCGGGTGGAATTGGGGATGAGAAGGGGGAGGCACCGGTGATTTGCGCTAGCCCCACCTTCAACTGGTGTTCACGTTCCGCTCGGGGCAAGGCGGCGCTCGGCCACAACTGGGTCACCGGCTCACGGCGAGTGAGAAGGGAGCGGGGGAAATCGGGGAGGGGGGAGGGGGAGGCGCCGGTGATTGCGCTAGCCGCCACCTTCAACTGGTGTTCGCGTTCCGCTCGGGCAAGGCGGCGCTCGGCCCACACCTGGGTCACCGGCTCACGACGAGTGAGAAGGGAGCGGGGGAAATCGGGGAGGGGGAGGGGGAGGCGCCGATGATTGCGCTAGCCGCCACCTTCAACTGATGTTCACGTTCCGCTCGGGGCAAGGCGGCGCTCGGCCACACCTGGGTCACCGGCTCACGGCGAGTGAGAAGCGAGCGGGGGAATTCGGGGAGGGGGAGGTGCCGGTGATTGCGCTAGCCGCCACCTTCAACTGGTGTTCGCGTTCCGCTCGGGCCTGTTTTACATAATTAGAGACAATTTAAGTCAATTCAATACATTAATCGAATATTAGTAGACAATTCGAACCTATATATCTATATATAATGATAAAGTTTAGTAGACTACCCGAACCTATATATCTATATATAATAATAAAATTATTGAGAACCAATAATTACCTCCGAATCATGAAAAATAATTTTCATGAAAGTCTTTTGTTCCTCATCATCAGATTCTGATCGAGCAAAAAATCGAACAACACTAAGCTTAAGTATTTTTTTATTCGTTTGGTCGATGTCTTTTGCTGAGTCCAAATAAAGGAGGCATCGTTTCAAAAAAATTTGCTGCCCAAGTTTGGAAAATTAGAGAAAAAGCATAGACACATTCGGGTGGGGAATTGAAATTTATTCGTAAAGAATAGGAACCTATATTTATAAGGAGATTAGTTGAAACCCTAGAGATTCAAGTTTTGAAATTCTGATTACCCAAACAGACATGATTTCGTATCCCCTCATTATAGATATTGTATCCAATTTTAATTTTTTATCCATTTTTATTTATCTATTTTGGAACGAAAAAAATAGATCTATTCCATGAATTAAATGTCTTTAATTAGGCAAACAAATCGTATAAAATCTATTTTCTTTTTTAAAAAAATATGATCCCGACTCGAAATATCATAATTATTCAATATTGAATAAGAATTTGATGTACTGTATCTTCTTTGTTTAGAATTCTATTTTTCGTACATTTTTTATTCGTTGATTTTAGAGTGAAAAAATCAATCTGCAGTATTTTGCATAAATTAAATATATTTAATAAACAAACAAATCGTATGAAATTTGATATTTTTAAAAATATGAATTGGACTTTAAATCTCAGAATTATTCAATATTGAATAAAAATCTGATATATTGTATATTTTTTGTTTTGAATTCAATTTTTCGCACATTTTTTATTGGTTGATTTTATTTTTTAAAAATTGATCTGCTGCATTTCCCATAAATCTAATGTCTTTAATTAGGCAAGAAAATCGTATGAAATCAAAAATCCGATTTATTGTATTTCCTTTGTTTAAGGATTCTAATTCTTCAAGTAAATCGGATTAAATCAACTACCGATTTTTTAAAACAAAACTACTGTAGAAGATACCTGATTTCTTAGAGTTTAATTATGCAAGAAGATTAATATTTATTCAATTTAATATGTTTTAATATTTTATTATTTTTTCCAAATTAGTTATATTTGAGACTGTAATTTATTTAAGTTTGATGCCTTACTTTTTTTTTTTATTCAGATTTTTTCTTAGGGCCTGTAATTTAATTTATTCTCAAGCTTTACTTTTCTTTATTCAAGGCATGTAATTAAATTTATTTTTATAGTTGTTTTTCTTATGCTTGCTTTATCTATTATTTCAATTCAAAATAACAAAAACTACAGTTTATCTTAATCAGAATTTGAATATTTGACTATTATATAACTAAATTTTATCATTGTAATCACTAATTAGATGATAGAAAAACTAATTTTAAAACCTAATAATTGTGTGTATATATATAAGTTTTAGAATTGTGAGTTTTGGGCAGTTAAAAATTCAATTTATGTGGCTCACAAATTTGAAATTCTAAGATTTCGAAAAATCGAAATTGATTTTTCAAAAATCTGAATTCAGAGCTTTAAAAAATTCAAAAAAAATTGGTTCAAAAATTTAAACAATTATATCCTATTTTTTAGCCAAAATATCCGAGATTTAGCTACTTGAAAAAATTCGTTTTTTTATACACACGGCTTTAATTTTGAAACCTATGTTGAAAAGTCAACAATTGTGTACTATGAGATTTAAATAAATAAAAGGTTGAAAAGTCAATAATTGTGTGCTGTGAGATTTAAATTAAAAAAAAAAAAACAGTTGAAAAGTCAACAATTATGTGCTGTGAGATTTAAATTAAAAAATAAAATAGTTGAAAAGTCAACAATTGTGGCGTTGCGCCAAAAATAATTCTTTTTGAGGAAATAAAGAAATTCTGGAGGGAACCAAAATAATTGCCTCATATAGCCAGTACTGTTATTATATATATATATAGATGAAAAGCGAATTAATAAAATCAGTAAGAATGAAAAATGTTTTAATTTATAAGATTATCAATAATATAATATATCAAAGTAAGAATATTATGAGATTATTTGTCAATTTGATTCTATGAATAATGTATCTTGTTTTTCTAAAATGTGTGGAAATACATACATACATACATATATATATATATATATATATATATATATATATATATATATAATATATATATATATATATATATATATATAATATATATATATATATATGGTTGGGTTCAAATGGAACCATGTCAATATATGCGAACCTAGGGACCAATCCTGACCATTAGATTGGATAATCTCGATGGTTGAGAACATGACACGTCAGCAGGGTAATTATGGAAAATATTGAATTAATTTAATTAAAAGGGTATTTTAGACAAATATCAGCATTTCGAAAAGAGCACTGCATTGCTCTCTAGAAAGCACACGGGTAAAAAAAAGCACTACGACTGTGTACAAAAAAGCATCACAAATTTCATTTTTATAAATAAATGTAATTAAATTTAAAAATTGAATATTGAAAGCATCGCATGTGATTAATTTTAGCACTACATTACTGTGTAAAAAACACTGTTAAAAATACGATTAAGAATTTTGGATTTTTACTATATTTTACTTCTTTTATAATAAAAAGTAGCAATGCTTTTCTTAATATTATTACAGCGCTTTTTTACTACATTATCACTGCTTTTTTACTACATTATCACTGCATTATTTTTCTCTAATATACACTGTACATGCATAATATCAACATATACATACGAACCCATTAGCATTAGTAACACCATTAAGACTCTGCACAAAGTCCACATTTCTCCCCCTCCAATGCACACAACCCTCCGTCACAAAATCGTGACTATATCTTCCCAGCCAACATCAATCCCAGACCCACGTTTCCAACCTCACGCCTGCCACAGCAACACCGCCCCAATCATCCATCGTCGCCAACCACCCGAACGCTCATGGCCCAAACCCGACGTTTTTCCCCTTTCTTTTTTTCAAATTCAGAAATCGGCTCAGCACTTCTCCCTCGACAGCCCCGAACTGACAAATCTCCGTCGAAAGTCACACAACCCGACCGCCACCCAATCCCAGTCACCCAAACAACCATCAACCACCGGAACCCAACATCATCACCATCTCCATCGCCCATCAACACACCATCAACACCATGGACCAAAAAGCACTGCTCGAGTGAGAAGGGAGCACTTCATCGTCACCTTCATCAACACACAAGCCACTCACAACCAGATCACAAAAATCGAAGAGCAGAGAAAGGAAACGACGACGTATTACAAGCCACTCACAACCAGATCACAAAAATCGAAGAGCAGAGAAGGAAACGACGACGTATTTGCTGGGCGGGTCTGGATATCCGTTACAGGACAATCAACGACGGGTTCCCGTTGTCCTTTGATCGGTCTTTCCACCGGAACAGTTCATGATGGGGCGGATCCATGTTTATCCGGCCCGAATTATCGACGCCTTCTCCGCCGGTTTGCTAGTGCGGCTGCGCCGTTTTGCCGTCGCCGACTTCTGAGTCTGGGAGGAAAATCCAGTCGAATGGCGAGTTTAAACTCGGCGATGGAGGATCCTGTCCAGATCGCCGGCTGCATCTTTGGGTTGGCCCCCGCATGCCCGGCTTGTTGCCCATGTCGGGGGCAGCGAGCCTGCTCCCGTTTCGGCCTCCTCGGCTCCTTGATGGCTCAGCATCTCCGGCGTGGCTGAGAAAAGTTGGCAGGGAAGGCACTCGGCCGCAACCTTTGTCACTGATTCATCCAGATCGGCCAGGGGAGAGGGGAGCGGTGGGAATCGGGGAGCGATGGGAATCGCGGGAATCGGGGATGGGGATGCTTAGGGTTGATAGGTTTGATCGGCGGGGATGCTTTGCGCAGGCGGCGGGGAGGTTGGCCGAGTTCTGGGTTGGATTTGGGAAAGGATTTGGGGGCGCAGGCGGCGGGGAGGTTGGCCGAATTCTGGGTTGGATTTGGGAAAGGGTCCAAGCTTTTGAGACGGCGGATGAGATGTTGAGGTTTGGTGGAGTTGATTTGGAATTTAATATAATTAATAGCATTTGTAAAATTACGTAAAACTCCTTTTCCTTCCATATATATAATTTAATGAATTTAAAAAATAGAAAAAATTTGGTCCACACAAATTATTAGATCAAAGGCCTGGATTGGTCCCTAGGTTCGCATATATTGACGTGGGTTCTATTTGAACCTAATCCTATATATATATATATATATATATATATATATATATAGCGAGAGAGAGTAATTCCATAAATAAAATTTTTAATAATTAAGATATAATGTGGAGTTTTTTTTAATGATTTTTCCATATAAAATTTTTGTCATTATTATTGTAACTTATATGTGTGTATAATATACAATTAAACAAATCATTTATTGTGGGATGTCTATGGTGACGATGAGGGGCGGTTCTAAGCCAAGAAGAAAAATATTTTGGTGATCTTTTTTATGGGGTTAGATGAATCTGTAACAATTGGCTTTTTCTATAAATATTATATGATATCCACCACTTTTGTTAAATGTGTTAACTATTGGTCATGAAGTGTCAAATGGAGAGCATTCCAGGGTACATGTGACGGAATGTGGTACCTCCTAGGCTGAGCTGTCAAATTGTGGTTCAATGTGATCTATTTTCGGATAAGGCCAAAATTTTCATAGTGTATAAATAACAACTTTTTTTTCTATTTCAGTTTTTTTTTTTGTCCAATATTGCTCACCTAATATTCCTCCCGATCTCACTATACTGTCTAATATTCCTCATTTAATATCTTAATAATTTTAGCACGCCGAATATTAGGTGAAAATATAGGGTTTATTAGATAAATAATATGTTTTTTTATTCAAAATTGATAAAATAATACTAAAAGAAAAAATATTGAAAAAGTAGGGAGGGACGCCACTGGGAAAGGCGTCCCGCTCACATTCTAGAAGGTACGAAAGAATACCGTTCTAGAATGTGAGCGGACGCCACGGGACGCTTTCCCAGTGGCGTCCCGGCCCTAAAGTACATTTTAAGAAGGTATAAATAAATAACCGTTTTAGAATGTGAGGCTGAAATGAAAAAAAAAAATTACTTGGCATTTTCACAAAATTAATAATTTCCTCATTTACAAATAAAAATAAAATCAATTTTATTAACTAATTAAGCAACTAAAGAAGAAACGAATAAATTCGAATTTTCACTTAATTAATGATTTCTCACAAAATAAATAAATTAAGACTTTTTTCACATAATTAAAAATTTTATATAAATTTTATTTTTCACATAATTAAGAGTTTTACACAAAAGAAATCACAAACATATAAATTATTAATTATGTGAAAAATTAAAATTTTAATATGTCAATTGATTTATTTTGTGTAAAATTCTTAATCATGTGAAAAATATAATTTATATAAAATTTTTAATTATGTGAAAAAAAAGTCTTAATTTATTTATTTTGTGAGAAATCATTAATTAAGTGAAAATTCGAATTTATTCGTTTCTTTTTTAGTTGTTAATTAGTTAATAAAATTGATTTTATTTTTATTTGTAAATGAGGAAATTATTAATTTTGTGAAAATGTCAATTAAATTTTTTTTTTCATTTCAACCTCACATTCTAGAACGGTTATTTATTTATACCTTCTAAAATGTACTTTAGGGCCGGGACGCCACTGGGAAAGGCGTCCCGCTCACATTTTAGAACGGTTTTTCTTTCGTACCTTCTAGAATGTGAGCGGGACGCCTTTCCCAGTGGCGTCCCGCCCTACTTTTTCAATGTTTTTTCTTTTAGTATTATTTTATCAATTTTGAATAAAAAATATATTATTTATTTAATAAACCCGAAAATATAAAAGCAAATTTTCGGGAAAAAAATTTGCCGATCTGTTCTTCTGATTAAATTGTTCTAAAATTATTCAGATCTATTTTTTTTAGATCTGGAAAATTGATCGTCAAAATCGTCATATTTTTTCAGATATGTTTTTATGATCTGTTTTTTTAAAATGGATTTTTTTTAGTTTTCCCGATCTGTTCTTCATATTTTCAATTCTCGATCTTTTTTTTCAGATCTATTTTTCTTATGAGTTGTAAAAAATGGTCATAAAAATCATGCTGCATATTTTTTCAGATATGTTTTTTTCAGATCTGTTTTTTCAGGTCAGTTTTTTTTATATGGACTCATTTTTTTCAGATCTGCTCTTGACACCATCTGTTCTTGAAATAAAAACAGTATATTGTGTTCAATATATGTTATTTTTGGATTAGCTCTGTTAATTCATTTGTACTCGCAAATGACGATTTCTTCTAATTTGGTTATTATTAATTTGTTGATTGAAAGTTAATGAATCTAATTAAATGGTGGCTTGGGGTTCCATACGACCAATTCTCTCTAATCTTCATGTTTTGAATTCTCAATTTTTTTTAAAATATAAAAATTTATAACATTAACACACATATAAAAACGAAAGAGAGATTGATTGTTGAAGATATTGGTTTTGTGCGTGTAGTTTTCCGAGTTCCCATGGCCAGCAGATCCTAATTGCGCAGGACTCAAATATGGCTACTTGAGTGAATACTTGGATGACTTGACGCCTGAAGATGAGGAATCTTAGAATGCAAAGAAGTTTATAGATCCAGTCCGGAAGAGTTGGGTAGGTTTATTTGGCTTTCCTTTAATCATTCAAATCCATTAATTCCACTCAACACTTTGATTATTTTAATTATGTTTATTTTGCGGATTGATTAAGAGTAATCGGCGTGAGGATCGATTATTCATTTCCGATGATGAATTTCATGATTGAA
Source organism: Phtheirospermum japonicum (assembly GCA_014905375.1). NCBI lineage: Eukaryota > Viridiplantae > Streptophyta > Magnoliopsida > Lamiales > Orobanchaceae > Phtheirospermum > Phtheirospermum japonicum. The sequence goes on from BMAC01009943.1 coordinate 10,877, forward strand.
TCTGTTGCAATGATTGTAGCTGTTTTTTTTTTTTTCTTTGTATGGTTGTATTCTTATATAATAGCATTTTGATTGATTATTGTTGGTAAAAATGGAACTGAGAAAAAAGTGATCTGTTTGAAAGTCTTTGCTAT
>BMAC01009957.1:0-12853 GCA_014905375.1 Phtheirospermum japonicum
CGAGAATTTGCATTTTAGATTACTGACTATAAGGTTATCAATGGTTTTCAAGTTTAAAGACTCAAACTTGAAAGTTATATAAAATCCTACAAGAGGATTAAGATGTCATGTCTGAAGCATGGTAACGATTGATTCTAATATATATCCTTTATACGGAGCAATTATTTGTGATGGTCTTCTCACTAAATGTTATACTCTAATAGAGTAAAACAAACATAAAAAATTGAAGAGGTTCATGTACCTGATGATAATTTTAGAATAAAAGAGATCTCGATAAGTCATGTCTATATAATTGGATCAAATAGAATCAATAAGAAAATTAGTCGAGTATATTTATACTCATGAGCTCAATGATATCGAGGATGACATTTTGAATTAATTAAAAGTTATTGACATAATTGTTTGGCCAAGATTGAATATGCAATCTTATAGATTGCTATATGTTTGACTAGAAGTTCATTCATATGAGATATTTTGTCAATAATGTATAAATAAAGATTTATGCCATAAGAGCATTCTTTTACGTGGTGGATGATATTGACACTTGAAGTTTCATTCAACCGACAATGTAGAACAATATCATGAATGAAATGAAATCTTGGAAGGATTTTGATATGCTTGAAGCATTTGTAACATTATCAGTTAATATGATGAGATATGCATTGCACTCCTTTTCCTTTAACTGAGGTTTTTGTCGGATTTTCCCAGTAAAATTTTTAATGAAGCAACATTATGAGCATATTCAAAGAATAATGTACTCTTTTTCCTTCACTCAAATTTTTTCCATCGGGTTTTTCCTTGGAAGGTTTTGACGAGGCATATTCTTTGCATAACAATGATGTATAAACGTCAACATATGGTATAGAAATCATGAAAAGTTTATAAATCATATTATATTTTAAAGTTTTAAGATAAATAGATGATAAACACGAGAACTGCTACCAATTGAAGTCATGGGGAGCAGCTGTACTCTTTTTCCTTCGATCAGTTTTGTCCCATAGGGTTTTTCTGGCAAGGTTTTAATGAGACAGCATTTGAACACTATAAGTGTGAAAAGAAATCTTTCATACATGACGCAACTCATATGTGACTACATAAAAGTTGACAAGACAAGATATCTCTCTCTCGAACTTCTACACACAAGATTTCCAAAAGAATGGCGATATCGATATCCAACAAATTCGCTCATATGATAATTTGGCGGACTTATTCACGAAAGCATCGCCATCATCATCGTTTTGAAGATTGGTACACAAGATTGACATGRATCTACTCAAAGATCTACAGTGATGATTTTCAGGGGGAGTAGGGCTGTACTCTTTTTCCTTCGACCAGGTTTTGTCCCATTGGGTTTTCCTAACAAGGTTTTAACGAGGCAGCATTTTTAAGGTCATTCAAGGGGGAGTGTTGTAATTAAAACCCTAATCTTGTACCTATAAAAGGGACTCTAGTTCTCATAATAAACTACACTATTTTAACACTCTCTTCTCTCATTCTCTCACTCTCCCATCTCTTTTCTCTAGTTTTACAACATTTATGAGAATTTGAGAATTTATGACGAATGCTAATTTTATGACAATTTGGAAAAAAACTAAAACTAACAAATTTGGACAAAAATATAATTATCTCCAATAAACTATACACGCTTGATTAAACTCCAGCACCAAGGAAATTTGCAACAAATCAGATGTCGTGTCGAGAAATCGCTACTGAAAGCACATTTGTCACCTTCAGGTCTAGTTGGCCCTTTTAGTTTACGGCGTAGGATCAATATATAAATTTCAGCACATTAGGCAAAGCAATCACCACACCACCAGAAATAATTAATGTGAATTATTAAATATAATTGTACTCAAACAAACAACAAAAACAAACTAAAAGGCTGATTAAGAAGAGTTCCAAAGTAATATTAAGAAAAGCAATTATGGAACCCACCAAAGATATATTGCACTTAAACAAACAACAAAAACAGACTAAAAAGAAAATAATAAAAGGAGTCCGGCAAAACCGCCGACGAACGAAGAGTACACAAAGCGGCGAAGAACTAAATCGAGGAATGGATCCCATTTCGCATTCAAATCAGCTTTGTTTTCATCTGCCATTATGCTTGAATTTCTCATTTCCCCAAAAAAATAGTCGTCATAATCCTTGTTTTTTGCATAACAGTTTAAACCAATAATTGTTTAAACACTTTAAACAAACCACTTTCTTACTCTAATAATTACAAAAAAATATTATAACGAAATTTAAAAAAAAGGACATAGAAAGAAAAAAAAAATCATTTAAGCTAATGTATTCACAATTAAACTACTCCATCATTTCAAATATCAAGAATGTATTCACCATTAAACTCTCAAACCATTAAATATTAAACTATCAAATATCAATAGAACGCATACAAATATAGTGAATGTATTCACCATTAAACTCTCCGACCAATTATTCACCCTCAGTTCAAATATCAAAATACTCAAAATAAGCTTAGTTAATGATTATACCAGTTCAAGTACAAATATAAAATTCAATATAAAAAACTCCATGGTAAAATATTTAATCCAATTTAAGAATTCTATTCAATATAGCAGTCATATATTCTCAATTAGATTCAATTCATTTTAATATGAACCCCATTTTTTTTTTAAAGGAGAAATATTGTCTAGTTCATAACTTAGACAACAAGATAAATATTAGGCAAATACTTGTGTTAGGCCAGATTAACGGGTCATGACCCGTTAGGCCATCTGACCCGATACCGTGATGTATTGGTTTTTGAACTGTGATGTATTAGTTTTTGTACTGTAAAGTATTAGTTTTTCATAAATCTCTGAACCGTGCTATGATTTATTGATTTTTATACTGTAATGTTTTTGTACTATGATGTATTGATTTTTTATTATAATGTATTGGTGTTTGCACTACAATGTATTGATGTGAAATTTTGGCCTAACGGATGATCCGTTAGTCCGGCCTAACAAGAGCGTTGCCCTAAATATTAACAATCAAAAGTTTACAATTAGTATTCCATAAAATAATAGCAAGCAAATAATAAATATAAAGAGTCTTACCAAACGTTGCAAGTTAATCAATTTGCTTATCTCCACTGGGATATCAACTGCCACAGCATAGGAAAAGACATTAGTGAAGTGAAGCCACTAAGATGAGAAAACTAATTGAATATTAAAAGAGCATTACCTAATTTATTGCGAATGAAATCAACAGTGCGAACTGATCATTCTAAATCAAGAACTTCATCTGGAAATGTCTGTAAAAAAATAAATCCAAAAGCATATACCCAGTCAGCATCACAAATATAAGTAACGGTAGAAGCTTCATGTAGCAAATAAAAAATCATAAAAACTCTCCACTGCACACACAAACTACTACGATTAATTAATATTTGATCATATGCAAAAAAAACATGTTATGCTGAAATTATAAAAATCCTACACATATTTGAATTAATATTTGATCATATGCAGAAAAACATAGGCCAATAAAAAGACAAACCATAAATCCATCGTTACCCTCTCCGTCTTCTTAGAATCTCCGTTGTCTGAAAATGCTGAGAAAAGCCCCGCCCCTCGTCGAAACCCTAGATCCACCTCCGCCAGTAAAAACCCACAATACTCATACTCTCAACCTGCCGCCGGAATCATCAGATCGTGATCAAACAAAGATGTGTAAATAAATAATCAACAAATCATACACGAAAATAAAATAAAATAAAAATAAAAATAAATCAATAAATCCTACTTAGCAATGCGTCGGAATGGCCGCCCGAATGTCGGCAATCCTGAACGGTGGCGGCGCGGTCGGATCGAATCTCATCTCCTTCTCTGCCTCGGCACGGACTTGTTCTGCCTTTTTGTCAAGAATTGATGGACCGAACCACCCTTGGCATACTCAGTCACAATACACCAAACCATCGGGTTACGGCAAGCACCGATAAACCAAACGATATTCGAATGCCTCAAATTTGCCAGCATCATCGCCTCGTGTTGAAATTGCTGAATCTGAATTACAGTGCAAACGAAAAATAGATTATATGCTAGATTCATGTGGTTGTGAAAAGAAACCTATACAAAATAATTATGGGTGTATATTTATATGTATACACAGAGACAAAGATTTGCAAATAGGTTGAAGTAAATGATATGCAGATCTGCAATAATTGATACATCAAACTAATTGATTTCGGCAATTAGGGATATGTACCTTGAAAATCTATTGGGATAATAGTAGCATATGCCTGAATCTTAAAGAAACCCACCCTACGAAAAAAAGAAAAAAAATCGATTTTACAAAAAAAAAAATAAAAAAAATTGAAGAATCAATTCATCTAGATTGAACAAAAGATTAAAGAAAAGAGGGAAAACAATTCGTTTTTCTCGGATCGATTTTGATGATCAATTTTCTAGATCTGAATAATTTTATGAAAGTCTTTGATGATTTGAAAAAAAAAAATTGATTTTGATGAAAAAAATAGATTTGAGAAAATCGATTTTGATGATCGATTATGTTCGATTTTTATGGGAACAAAAGATCGGGAACTCTACAATATACAAAATAGGTCGGAGAAAAACTCCAGATCGACGAATGTTTATCAATATTGAAAAGAAAAGTCAGCAATATTGGACATAATAGTGAGACCGGGAGGAGGATTAGGTGAGGAATATTGGACAAAAAAAAAACTAAAAAATTTGTTATTTATACCACCTCAAAATTTTGGACTCGTCCCAAAATAGACCTTTTTGAACCACAGCTTGGTCCACCTATTCCTCAAAATGCTCTCCTTTTGACAAATCAACATTAATAGTTAGCACAATTAACAACATGGGTGAATATATATATATATATACATGTGTGTGTGTGTGTGAGAGAGAGAGAGATTTATAAATATAAAAGTAATTTACAAAAAAAAATTTGGAAAAATATAAAATAATAGTAAATAAACTTAGAATAATAAATAAAAATATTCTAAAAAAAGTATTTTAAGACATTAAGAGAAATATATAAATGATGAACCAAAATAATTATATTGATAAATAAAAATTTTCATATGTCTAAAAATGATATTTATGTAGAACGGTAAAATAATATATTCATATATAATAATATAAAAATTAAAAAGAATTTTTATTCAATCAGCTATCAATTGATTAGAAAATACTACAATTTGTAGTTTTTTTTAAATGAAAAATGAGCTTTTTAGGCATAATCAACTATTAGGAGTTGATTATGAAAACTTAACAAGCACTGTAAAAGGATTTATGAATAAGCTGTCCTGTCAGCTACTTAAAACCGCTCGACTAAACAGTCCCTAAATGATAAATGAATATGAGATGAAAATGTTATTATTAAAATTAATTTAATATTAAAAAAAGTAAGAAAAAAAATGACAATGATTGGTGGTTATAGTTATGTTGACTGGGCAAATATAAAAACTTGTGAAAAAATATGTAATAATAATTGGTAACTGAATGATTTATCTAAGAAAATGAATTGAAATAATTTGGGGATAAAATGTTGGAATAGGTTAAAATATTAACATAAAAAAAAAGTTTTAAAATGAAAATTTTCCAAAATGAGAGCATAAGCAAGCGCAACCCAAATTTTTGATTTTTTTTTCTCATATAGATTAAAAAGTGCCTCTAAATTCATCTCAAACTTTATTCATCAATTATATTTTTAAATAAACTAGCATTGTACCTGTGCGATGCACGGTCACATAATTTAATTGAAGATTCAACACATTTGGATAACTTATAAACTAATAAATTATATTTACACTAAATAAATYAATGTTCAAACTATATATTACTGAATACTTCTTTGTACATAATATTATTGATCATGTTCTATTTTGATTCGTCACCATCGCACACTATTATCTTCGATCACTTTCAATTAAGAATGTTAGAGACAACATTTTCGATTCGGTATGCAGAAACAACATATAGATGTTCATATCTAGATACAAAACTCTTCAAATATATGCCAACGTTTGATAGAAATTGACATATACTTGTGTTTATGCACTTTTTAAAGGAGTTCATATTTTTCATAAAATATTCACTAATTGACCCACACATTTGGTCAGACGGTTTACTTTTTTGAGTCATGCGTTTGAAGCTTGTAATGGTTGTCCACGTCCTTTTTCATATTCAAACTTCACCATTTAGAGCATCTCTGATGCTAATCTTTTCATGGCAAATAATTTTTAACACATGTCAATTAGTTAATATAATGTCTATCCACGTGAGATGAATGTTAAAAGAACAAATTTTTATTTCAAAAGTTATTTCCAATGCATAAAGTTAACCGCATTACTTTTATGTAAGTGGCATTTATTTTTTTAATAATAAAATAAAAATAGTAGAAATAATAGAGATAAGTTTGACCAAACTAGATAAATTTAAAAAATATAGAGTCCGAAAAGATGGAGTGAAACATTAGTTCCTACTTTTTTGCTATTTCATTTTGTTTAACATTCTTTCAGAAATCAAACAGCGTGATTGAAATGTTGAAATTATTTTTTTCCATGTGCACAACATTGTCATTGACACTAGGCAATGGAGAATGAATTATTTGTACTGCTTTTAACTTGCTGATATGACTAACTTTTTATTAAAATAACAGCATGCATTGGAGATGCTCTTAGAGTTGTTTTTCACGTGGGCCTATTAAAATATCTAATAAGCTCCTACATCTTAAAAGTAGTTTAGTAAAAATAAGATATTTTGGAGTTTATATGCACCATTAAAAGTTATTTTCCATGTTAAAAGATCTGATAAGCTCCTGCCTCTTAAAAGTACTGTAGTTAAGATATTTTATAGATTATGTGGAGTTAGTAATGATATTTTTTAATTATATTAAAGCATCTTTAGACTAACAAACACTAAAAAAAAAATTAGCCACACAAATCGAAATGACAACTCAAAACCAATAATAGTTGAAAACTTGGTATAATAATTTATTAACAGAAATGGCAACACAAATAAATAAAATCAAAGATTTAAGGTTCCAACAAACTCTAATTGGTTTATATGGGCGTTAAAGCTCAAGTGTGGCAATTGTCCCATAGTTTGGCACATCCAAAATAGGCTGCAATGATTACCAACGTTAGAGATGGTCCACATACATAATTCATGATGAAAGAATACCATTTTAACTTATCATCTTCACTTGATAAAGATATAACAATGCATATCATATTATGAAATATCCTAATAATATTTATGACAACATCTTCATTGGACCAGCGAATTTCATTCCTCGCTCTATATTTCGTATGACATCTCTATAATAATACTACTATTTTAACTATGGCACCATTTTATACACTTGACTTGTGAACGCGAATTTTCTACCTCATCATATAATGCATATGACATCTCTGTAATAATACTATTATTTTAACTATGTCACCATTTTATATTCTTGACTTGTGAATGATAAACCGCAACACCATTCACTCAAATGAAATAAAAATGGAGGATAATGTGAGGATAACTATGTAAAATGTTTCACAATTAATGATTTATCAACATAAAAAATATTACATAGCACCAATGTTAATGAATCCAAGTACAACCCCAACCCTGATTATGTGACTCACAACCCCACAAGACAATGTATCCACCAAGGTGAAACCCGCCGGGTCGCCCACTTGCAGGCCCAAGTCCCTAACCTTCAGCTTCAGCCCAACGGTTGTCTTCCGATTAGCCAATGGAGCAAGCCCAAACTGACTCGCAAACAACATCAAGCTTGTCGAAGCAACCATTTAATTCGTGTCCAAACAAAATTAAATTTTATTTATTCGGATGTCATTAAAAATGCTCATGTTATCACAAAAAAGGGGAAAAATTAAATAATGCCACCAAATTTATTGGCGAGCAAATGAAGTACCCTCTACTCCTCATGGACTGAACAACCAAAAGAGAAGCGCATATTTACAATTTAGAATATTTATATTGTTATAGTGGTTTTATAACTAGAAACCAATATCAAGGGAGCATGTTTGCCAAATACTAGTATCACCAATATCATATTGGTCATGTTTTGCTGAAATTACATAAAATGCACCCATCATTGAAAATATTTAGGGTGATAAAAAGCCCAAAATGACCATTTGAATGAGCATGTGACTCGGTTTCAGACATTCATCATTCACTATCATAGTCAAATAGGTAATTAAAAATGACTCGCCCTGAGCGCAACATGGACCTTCGTCGATGGCTGATCCTGTATTATAATACACCAAATATCTTAGAGACTAAATAACTAATACGTAATGAACACATATTTTGTTCAAACCCGAGCTTATATATGCACAAATCAAATCTCTTCAACAACTAATCTTTAGAATATATTAAATAATAATAATAATAATAATAATAATAATAATAATAATAATAATAATAATAATAATAATAATAATAATACACAATTACATCAACCCAAAAAAATTCAACCAAACAAAATTAGGAAAAAAATTTAAATCAACCCATATACGATAAATCCCCCTTATTCAGAGATCTCAAAAATTTTGATACTCGAATAACGATAAGTCCAACGAGAATTTCATCAATTAGCATGTTTTACACATCAAGCTTGTTGATAATTTATTCTTGACAATAATTCATATTTTAGTTGTTTGTCTTTCTTAGGCACAAAATAAATTAGGACTTTAGATTTAGTTTCCTAAATTGTGTCTAGGAATTTATTTATTTTTCTAAATTGTGTTTAGAATTTGTTTCTATTGTTTACCAAGTTTAGGATTTTATTGTCTATTTAAGACAAGAGAACCAAGACTTGGAGACACATTTTTTGGACGCACGGAATTGAAGAAAACAGGCGACGCAATTCCAAGCAAGAACACAAGCAAGCAACATACTTGAAGCCATTGTCCTAGATCAAGAAGATCGTCGAAGTTGCGTGACCAACGGAGAAGATCTTTCATCACGTCGACAAGTATTTTAGTATCACATGTTTAGATACTATAGTTTTCATATATTACTTCTTATCTTTTTGTATTGATCGTGAACAAAGAAAGTAATATAATTTTCGGGTTTGTACACCCAAGTTCACAAGTACTTTTACTTGTGAACTAAATTTAAATTGCTGTGATTTCATTTATATTTCCACTGCTTATTTTAGTTAAACTCCGGTAGATGTTAGTTTCGGTGTTGGTTAACATTGAAAGCAACATCATAAACTGATACTTATTTTCAAACTATAGGTCTAACAAATTTACAAAGCTCAAGGGAAAAATACAAGCTATAAGCAAGAAAATAAGGACCATGCAAAATCAAGAAACTTCACATTTTCATCCCAATGCAATGTTATTTCAAAACTACAATGATCCTTGAAAACTAAAATTAGTTTAGTTTTCCACGACAAGTTCAAGAAAAATTGCAAACTGGAATCAAGAACATGATAGAATAAATACAAAATCAAGTAAATTCTACTGCATATGATGCAAGATAGTTGAGCACTATATTCAAACATTTTTTGCATTATGTTTCGAGACACTATCTCACTCACTATGAGCTTTTATACTGCATCATCGATATGTTTTTCAAAAACCCATCAAAACTTCTTCTTTTTTTCCAAATGGAATACAAATGGTCAAACACAATCAAATTTCTTTAATGGATGCAACTAAAAAATTAATAACATGAGAATAGTTTATACCTTGATTACAAAAACTACCCTTAAGGTCAACCCTTATTACAAATAATAATAATAATAATAATAATAATAATAATAATAATAATAATAATAATAATAATACCAAAAAAAACTATTTTCAGAATCCATGTACTAACAACTAAAGAAATTTCATTTAAATTGATGCATAGATACACTAAATTCCAAATAATAACAATTACGAAAATTCATAAACTAAGAAACACAATTTGAATCAGATTTAACCCCAAAACAAAACAACAACAACAAAAAAAATTGTACATAATTACATATCAATCAACGCCCCAAAACAATTTACATGCATTAAATTTTCATAAAATTCTCCAAAAATACAAATTTCAGAGATCACAAAAAGAAAAAAGAAAAAAGAAAAAAATCAATAAACATAAATCACATTAAGAAAAATCAAATATGTACAATTTTAAGGAAAGTTGAATCGAAAATACCAGATATTCATTTTTCAAATCAATCAAAGATCCAACCACCAGTCATGTAACCCGTTGCCACCGCCTCATAACATAGGCATTGAGACCCAAAGATGATACTTCCTCCGAACCTATTGATCTCGTACAAAAAAAAAAGAAGCAAATTATACAAACTTTCAGCCATTTCTTTCCTACAAATGAAATCAGATACACAAAAAGATTAAAACAAACAAACAAACAAACATTTGTATTCATTCACATCCAAGCAGTCAATCATTTTTCTATATTTTGAATTGTCATTGTCAAGGTAAAATACGTTTTTTAATGCCTCAAACCATGATTGGAAGTTGTAAATAAAATCGACAAACATGTAACATTTGTTAACTAGAACTCGAATTTTACCCTAATAAAACTTCAACATTTACTCACTTATTTTTCTCTAGTCCAATGGATTAACCTTCAATTTATACCGTACAAATTAGATAGTGTAGAATATTAATTAAAATTGGGGAAAATGATAATAAATTAATGGATGTTAAATTTAAGCACCAATATCGTCAGAATCAACAGAAACGACCTCTACTACCTTTTGAAGGCATAAATCTAAAACGCAATTTCAAAATAATTAGTAATTACGAATAATATCACATATTGCCAGTACTTCAAAAATTGAAACAATCTGCATTCTTTCCTTTTATTTTTGAATAAAAAAAAGAAATTGCAAAAAGATCGATCAACAACAATAAAAAATTAATCCATTAAATTTGACCGCTTCCTATTTTACTAGGGATTGGTACAAGTAATAAAAACTTGTTTGTTAATATACTCTTATATAACCGCAAGCATACAGTGTAGATGTAGTATACGGCAAGCAGAATCGATTTCTACAAGAACCAAATCTTTGAAACTGACGAGTAATATTATTAATAAATTAATTTTATTTAAAAGAATATAAAAGAAGATTTGTGTTTTATCCTTACAAACAACGAACATAAAATAAACTACTTAAGTACTTTACCAAGAACAAAAACACAAAAGTACGAAGAGAAGTTTACAAATGAGACGGGGATATTCCAAAGTTTAGGATTTCAATGAACTTTCAATGTCTATCGTGTTTGATCATTCGAATATTGTTGAGATTGAATTATATAAGTCGATCACACAAATGGTTTAAACCTTCTATCGAAATGCTTAAACGGTGGATTCTAAATGTGAGATGCATTATCAATATCACGCTTAGAACTCCAAAAGACTTTAAGATTTATATGACTTCACTATTAATCTCAAACCTCCTGATTTAATTGATTAAAGTGTCTCGTGTTTGAAAGCCTAATTAATAAATCTCATCTCCCGAATTATGATCTATCAAAGCTAGTAGTCATACAAAGTTGTCAATCGATCATAACTTTAGAAACACAAAAGGTTGTCAATCGGTTGTGAAATAATGAGTTACAAACAAAAAAAATAATAAAAGGATCATACTCGAATGTAAAACCTTTCCAATCAACCAAGCATTGTTGTGATACAATTCAATATATGTAATCACAAATATAGTTTAACTCTTTACTCAAAGTGATTAAACTATGAATTCTAAATGCAAGACGCATTGTAAATCTCAATCAGAACTCCAAAAAGTAACATCACTCTTATCTTAAATTTCTCAATCTTATTGATTAAAGACATGACTTGTCTCTCGATTTATGAATTGTTAAAACTAATAAGCATAAAATATTTGCCAAGTAATTATGTGTATATTTAAATCAAGGTTCAAAATATTGAAAGGAGCAAATGCTTGATTGAAAAAATAATTCAAAACATTATTCGCTCATTGTTTACTAAACCTTATAATACATAAAATTAGCTAGATATGATAAAACATTCATCTAGGAATTTCATCGAACACATAATATTCATAAATAAAAATAACAAAGGATAAACCGTAGGATGATTGTGGATCCTTTGATCTTTTGTTCTTCGTGTTTTTCCTCCGAACTCATCTTAATTCCCTCTATCACACACTTTGGAGTATTTTTGGTGGTGAAAGATGTTCGAGATGATGGGGGATGTATTTGGCCTACTTATTGGCCCTCCTTTTATAGTCCCAAATGAGATCCCAGTAGTTAAATCCAACTTTGTTACTTTTTTAATGTTTATGGACCATTAACGACTCGACTATCAACTGCTAATAGGGTCTCTAAGGGTCTTCTTGAAAATGACCCTCATTAGTGACCTATTTATCAACCGTTAATAGGGTCATTAAGGGTATTATGGGCTTCGTTGACTCTTTGATTGTGTGGGCTTGRTATAGTCTTGGTCTAATGAACTCTTATCTTCACATTCTTGAGTGAATTTCTTCATCTTTAAACTCAATCCAACCAAATGGCTCAAAATCCTATAAAAACAATATAAACAACCAAACACGTAATAACGTCCAAATAATAGGAAACTATATATATATAAGTCAACAATTGTGTGCTATGAGATTTAAATAAATAAATAAATAAAAGGTTGAAAAGTCAATAATTGTGTACTGTGAGATTTAAATTAAAACAAAAAAAAATTGAAAAGTCGACAATGGTGGCTGGGATATTTAAATTAAAAAAAAAGTTGAAAAGTCAACAAAAGTGGCTTTGCGCCAAAAAAAGTTTCTTTTTGGGAAAGAAAAAAGTTTTGGCGGGAAACAAAACAATTGCCTCATATAGCCAACACTGTTATTA
>BMAC01009965.1:0-111750 GCA_014905375.1 Phtheirospermum japonicum
TATATATATATATATATATATATATATATATATATATATATATATATATATATATATTAAAGCATTGGTCTGGAGAGAGAAAACAATATGAGTAGAATGCCACGTAAATGTCACGTAGAATTATTTCTTTTTTTTAGTTGTGTAGAAGTTTTATTAACATAATTATGATAGATAACATAACTAATATTAATAATGATTTTATTCACCTTGGATTAGTTTCTTTTTTTAATTATATAGAAATCTTCTTAACATAATTAGGATAGATACTCTAATTAACATTATAATAAGAAATAATATTATATATATATATATATATATATATAATTAACATTATAAAAGCAAGAATTAATATTATATATATATATATAATCACTTATATGTTATTTTAATTTTTATTATGAGTTTTTTCTTTTACGTTTTTTTATTATTTTTTTCATTTCAAGTCCAACAATATCAAATTTGTAATTTTTTTCTCAAAAAATAATTTGATCACTTTATTTAATTAAATTATACAAAAATGCACAATCTACCTATCTATCTATCTATCTAAAGGAGAGGTCTGGAGAGAGAAAAAAGATGAGTAAGAAAGAGAAGAAATGCCACGTAAATGACATGTAGGATTATTTTCCCTTTTTAGTTATGTAGGAATTTTCTTAACATAACTATGATAGATGCCTTATTTAATATTATTATGATTTTTTTTATTAAAAAGCCACCTTGGATTAGTTTTCTCTTTTAATTATGTAGGGAATATCTTAACATAATTAGAATAGATACTCAAATTAATATTAAAATAATAAGAATTAGTATTATATATATACATAAATACACATATATATATATATAATCACTTTTATGTTATTTTGATTTTTATTTTGAGTTATTTTTTAAATTTTTTTATTATTTGTTTTCATTCGAATCCAACAATATCAAATTCATCACCTTTTTTCAAAAATAATTTGATCACTTTTTTTAATTAAATTATACAAAATTTCAAAATACAATATAATTTGATATTACTTTTATTGGCTATCAACAATGTTGTTTATATAATATTATGACGATTCAACACCTTTTTATTTGAATTGATCTCATAAAATAATGTATTTTGTTAATATCTCAGAAACCGCGTAAACAATACAAGTGCAAACCCAAAACTAAGTGGAATGAACACTATGACGTCAACAACAATAGATTTGGAAAAAGATCAACTAATTCAAAAATAAAAAAAAGGGGAAGACTGCCTCTGAAAGAGAATGTTGCTAAACACAGTCATTTTGAAAGCATTCATGTCATTGATTTGTACATATTTGTATGTGATTTTCGTGTATTTCTGCATCGTGTGTTGTGTGTTTTTACATGTTTTAGGTTTATCTTTTAATCATGTTTTTCATCTCGTTTGGTGTTTAATGTGTTTTTACTTTATTTTATATGAAATAATCTAATTTGGTTTTATTTTGKTGTTATAGCTCGAGAAGACGAAGATTGGATAAGCAATGTGCTGTGCTGACACTGGGTACCAGTCTGACACTGGGTTACCCAGTGTCCGAGTCATGCTGACACTAGCTGCCGCAGCCTGGCTCGCGTAGACTGACGCACCGTCGATGCAAATGTTCTGTTGCGTTGATCCTGGCTCGCGTCGATCGACGCACTGCCTGCCGACGCCCGCAACCTGGCTCGCGTCGACTGACGCACCGTCGACGCTCCAGTAGTTTGAGCGGTTATTTTTGAAATTCTATATAAATCCGGTGGTTTCTTTGTTTTCAAAGTGCTGGGATGAGAGGGAAAGGTCCAGAACAATGAGAGAACCCACGGTTCATGCCACCAATCTGATTCATGCAAAATTAGAGTTAAATAGTTCGTAGTTTCATTATTTCGCATCCGTTCGACGTTCAAGTCGTTTCTCGTCATTAAAGGTCGATGGAGTGCTGGTGATTTCTTGAGATCATAAGTGTTCATGAACTCTGTTTATTTGCTTTCTTGATTTGGCTTTAGTTACCTTTGTACGTTGGTGTTGTTATTTCATTTGGAATTCAATTACTTGTACTTTAATTTCGTTAATTTAGTCATAATCCTTTTACCGTCTTTCTCGTTTTTAGTTTATGTTTATTTTCTTTAGTAGTTTAGTTGTGATTCTCGTAGATTAGTATTTTGATGCTTATGTATTTTCTCATTACATGCTTAGTTTATGCTTGAGACTCGTTTTTATTATTCGATTATGTTCAAGCTTTTGGTGATGCTTTTGAATATGATGATGCTTGTTGGTTAAGTTTATCGGTCAAGTGTGCTAGGGGTCGTTTAGAACAATTGGGATTGACAACCCCGATCGTGGAGACGATTTCGGCGCACTAGACCCTCGCTTTCATTAATCTTATTAAAGATTTTAATTTTATTGCTCGTAGATGTTAGAACGTTTTAAACCAAATTGGATCGAGTGTTTAGTTTAGTTTAGTTTAGTTTTTATTTTTGTTTCTATGTACGTAAAATCGAACACCGAAATAGTTTCCGATTAGTCTTCCTCCTGATTCGACTCGAGTCAGCTTATCGCCTACAATAGCTCCGTTCTCTTGCGGACGAACTTTTTATTTTTAAAGCAAAAAAGTTCGACTCAGTTATACTTAAATTCAATTGAAATTCAAAATTAAATTTATTCTGTTAGGTATGCATTTATACTTTACATACTAACCCCTTCAACATCATTTTAATATTTATATTTTATTAATACTTACACTATCATTTGCTCATTGTGCGGAGAAAAAAATTATCTTCACATGAAATTGTAGACCTACAATCCATGCTAGACAGTGAAAACAATAAAAAAAAAAAACATGTAAGAGAGAAAAAAAGTCACATAGAATTATTTTTTTTTTTTAAATT
The DNA here is from genome assembly GCA_014905375.1 of Phtheirospermum japonicum. Classification (NCBI taxonomy): domain Eukaryota; kingdom Viridiplantae; phylum Streptophyta; class Magnoliopsida; order Lamiales; family Orobanchaceae; genus Phtheirospermum; species Phtheirospermum japonicum. The sequence goes on from BMAC01009965.1 coordinate 2,878, forward strand.
ATATAGGAATTTACTAAATATAATTAGGATAGATACCCTAATTAATATTAAAAATAACAAGATCATATATTATATATATCACTTTTATGTTATTCTTATTTTATTGTGAGATTTTTATTTTTTTTGTTATTATTATTTTTATTGTGAGTCCAATAATATCAAATTTGTCACTTTTTCTCAAAAGTAATTTGACCATTTTTTTAAATTAAATTATATTAAAATGACAACATAATTCATTATTTATTTTATTGGCTATCAACATGTTACTATCAAATATTATTACGATTCAATACTTTTTTATTTGAATTGATCTCATAAATAATTTTTAATATTAATGATGATTTAGTTTTTTTTTAATTATGTAGGAGTTTTCTTAACATAAATAGGATGAATACCCTAATTAATATTAAAAAATTAACAAGATCATTTGAATATATATATATATATATTATATATATATATATGTGTGTGTGTGTGTGTGTGTGTGTTGTGTGTGTGTGTGTGTGTGTGTGTGTGTGTGTTATTTTATTTTTATTATGAGTCCAACAATATCAAATTTGTCACTTTTTTTTAAAAATAATTTTACCACTTTTTTAATTAAAATATGCAAGATTGCACAATGCAATACAATGCAGTATTTGTTTAATTGGCTATCAATATTTTATTTATAAAATATTATTACGATTCAATACTTTTGATTTGAATTGATTTCTTAAAATAATGTATTTGTTACTATCTCAGTAATCATGCAAAATAATACAAGTGCGAAACCAGCATCGAGTGGAATGAACATTGTTGCATCAACTATAATTGATTCGTAAAAATATAAACAAATTGTCTATTAGTTGTTGGTGATATTGATCCACAAAGTGATAGTAAGAGAATTGCATTAGAAATGAGATCTGGTAATTTGAAACGTGTCAACGAGTTGCATCCTTTGTACGTTGCTCTACACTATCCATTACTATTTCCATGTGGCGAAGACAACCACAGGGAAGACATATCTTTTTTGAACCTAGAAAACCTAAAGGCAAGGGTAAACAATATGTGAGACAGGTGGAGTTTTTTTCTCACCGATTGCATGAAAGAGGCACGGAGGTACTTATTATTCTATCAAGTATTTGTTTAAATAGGGTAATAAATATAACAATAGATTCCCTATAACATTCTATCAGAACAAATGTGAGGATGTAGAGGATAAAAATATTGATGAGATCAACATGTATTATGATTGTCATTACATTTTTCCATTTTACATACTATACATAATACATGCAGTAGGCAAAATATCCAACTTGAACCCAACTAACAAGATCAGCAAATCAGAAGAAAAAATACCTATTGCATAACGATAATTGCCGGAAATATGATTAAACAAACAGATTGAGAAAAACAGCATTGACTTCCCAGTTTGCAGGCAGGGCACTTGTGTCTGACACGGCCAAGTACACAGAGACATAGCCTTCGCCATCTCTTCCCCTCTTGTGGTCATTAGGATAAATTATTAGTCTCCTGTACATGTCAAAAAAAAAAAAAAAAACGTGCAAACATAAAATTAAAATTTTAATCATTTTCAGTACTTCTTGATTTCGTTATGCATCACTTGCACAGTATTGAATAAATGTAAATATATATGTGAATATATGTACATAAGAAGGATTTATTTTGTTATGCCATACCAACGATATTCTCCGGACTTAAATTCCCTAGTCTCGTATTTGTCAATTCCGTGTTTCTCAAGCAACGAAAACGATTCAATTTTGATCAGGAAATGAGCAGGTGATGCCTCTCTCGTTTCCATTATGGCTTCTGGCGTTAATGGACATTATAGATTTATAAAAGGTAATAAAGAGCGAAGAAATTCAACCAAAGCTATACATAAATATACTAAATAGAATTAGATATCAGTTATATTTGTTWTACCATCTGGTGATGCTGATGATGCCAGAGACGCCATGGTTGTTTCCGAGTACTCTTGTCTCAGAGAATGAACTTCGTGAAAATTATTATTTTGAGAGCCGAAAAATCTGTGTACAAGTATGAGGGCGATCTTCTCATATGGTCAGAATCCTACGAAATCCAAACTTTCAATTGTTTTGTTTGGTAAACAAGTAACTTAAAAAGGTAACTTAGTTGCAAATTTCAAAATAATAAATAATTAAAAATACAGTTATCATCAATAATTTAGATTTGTTTAATTCTCGATATATTCAAAACTGCGTAAGTTAAAGAGGGGTGTCCTAATATGAATTTTAATCCATATAATTATGTGTATGCTCAGTTAGAGATTTTATAGATTCTATTTAAATGATTCCACCGTAGAATTTAGTGGAGTTCTATCGTAATGGAATTTAAAGGATTTTGATAGATTTTTTGGTAAAAGTTATGAAGGGAGAAATTCTTATGAAATCCAACCATGACCCTTGAAATTCTAATTCCTCAATAATAATAATAATAATAATAATAATAATAATAATAAACATCACATCATATTTCTCATAATCTAATCTATCTCAATTAGACCTATTCATATATAATTTATTTCACATGGCTTGATATGTTCATGTTCAACCAATTTATACTACTTAATAAAAAACTGGTGAATCTCTAATATATAATCTTTAATTAAAGGGTTGTATTTTAACAAATTAATGATTACTAGTGTAAAACCCGCGATTTCGCGGACAAATATAAAAAATGCAAAAATATGTAAAATTTATCAAAAATAAAAGAAATTAATAATGTGTATTAAATATCAATTACCCAAAAAATATACATATTAGCAATCGTAGGGGTGCCGAGTTTAGTCTACAGGTCGAATTGCACGACGGGTAATTAAATATAAGGTTGACTTCTAGAATTTTCGGGTGGTATAATGGTAGGTATAGATACAATATGGGCATATAATGTATTGATAAAAATGGAGAAAATATAATATGTATTTCTTTCTTTTTGTAATTACGTCAATTCTCAAGTATAAATTTTATAATTATACAAAAAATAATAATAATAAGTGACAACGTGACTCAAGTTCGTAGTTCCCTTTAAGATACATAGATCCGTTTAATTTATACACGTTATGTAATCAACACACCAAAGAAAAGTCTCCTAATAATCAAGTTATGGACATTATATAATCAACTAAATAAAATCAGTAGTTATACCATCAACTAAGAAAAATAATAATAAAAAAATCATAACCAAACAATATGCCTCCTTGAGTTTGCGCTAAAAATGAACATTGCGCCAGCCATGGCTTTTATTGTGCAGCTCTATGAAATCTCCTTGTGGCTATAAAAAATTAATTCTATTAGATAATAGAATCTCAAATTTTGAATCAAGCATGAGGGCACACACAGAAAAAAAGAAGGAAAAACACACAAGAAAACTTCATGGTGTATATCATAAAAGAAATATGGAATAATTCAAATAACTAAAGATAAACAAAATTGAAATAAAAATAAATAAATAAAAATAACATATTACATTATGCAAAGTGTAAAGACACGAGTATATAGGTACTTTGATCTAACCTAGCTCAAAGTTGAAGCAAGAAGCCTAGAAAAATAGAAAATAAAAGTATTGCAAAGAAGGGATTTCACATAAAAATTAGGCCTTAATTTGAAAGGTGATTCTTAATTATTTAGGTCAAGAAGCAAGATTTTAAATATTATTTCTTTTGGGGTTAAACTTTGGGCTGATGTTTAAGTGCACCACAATAAAATACCACCACATTGGATCAAAAGAAAATAGCATACCAAACATCACAGTTTATTATGGATATACATGATAGAAATAACAAATGCTCACACTTAGTAAGTGTATAGTTGGGAAACGTGGGAGCAGCTCAAACAAGGAAGAGTCTGGTTCGGTCTGAATTCTTTTTTACCTAGATTACATATATAGAGAAAAGAAATAGAAAGAGATAAGGACTAAATATTTGAGAAAGTGAAATCAAGTTTCTGCCCAGATTTTTCATTGGCGATGATTTTGATGACTTGTGCTTGTGAAGTCTGAAAATCATCTCTTCCGATTACAACTTCGCATATTAACCAATATAACAACAGAATTATGTATCCACGGGATATGCCGAATAGAATTTCTCAATAAAATGTACGAAAGGGTTTTTTCCATCATCGAGAATATTTTCTGTATAACTTTGATCTCTACTTTATAATGCAAATAGATAATATTTCACAAAAATACTTATTTTTCAAGTTTTTTGTAGAGAATAACGATAATCCATTTTTTTCCTTTTAAACGTTTGGCCATGAAAGGGTTGTCCGATTTCTTAGAAAATAAATTCAAGGTGTATATGAAGACATAATAAGAGGGAAATATCCTCCCTTTGAATAAAATAAATTTAAAACTTCCCAGATTAGGTATAATCAGACCAAAAACGCAGCAAGAAATCAAAAAATAATCAAAATCCATAAAACTAAAATCCTATCACAATGCATACTACCACAAAATAAATACACAATCCATACTACCACACAATTATAAATATAGTCGTTGGGTAAAATCCTATCTGATTGATTTTCATAAAGTAAATAGTAAATAAAATAGTAAATGATTCAAGGTATTTAAAATAAATTAAAAACATAGAAGAAGCAGATACATATAAAAAGATCCAGCATATATTCATTAGTATAATAATGAAAGTTGCTCAAAATCTCAGATTACCATATAGTTTTCTTGAGCAGACCTGGTAAAATATTCTAAGAAATTCACCAAAATAATGAGTTTAAATGAATTAGCAATCACAATTCACTCTAACATACAATACAGGATTAAAAATACAAAATACTATGCTTCATTCTAACCTGAGAAATGTTTTAGTTATTGGATTACTCGTCTCAAACTTAGAGAATTTAAGTACATGTCTCTCCATTTGCACAAACAATTTGTAACACAGACATAAATACGCATAACACAACATGCTTGAAACTACAAACGATATGAGGTAATTATAAACAAAAAAGTGCACCTCGTTATACATAAAAAAGTTCCCGTACATATATAAACGCCCTAAAACCTATATATGGCCAATTACCCAGTCTTCTCGGAGACTGCTTTCAATGGTCTAACAATCAAAAGTGGAATAAGGAGGGTAATCAAACTGGATTATAAATAAATGATAAGAAAAATAATAAAATACCATGACTGTCGGAGCAAGGTTTAAAAACATCTCATCTTACAAAGGCATTATAAGGAAATAATATGATTTACATCAGTTTTTATTTTATTCTGCATTGATATCCTATTTACTCAGTTAAACTGTTTTTCCTAACTATTTAGGCATGTTAATTATATGGCCCAAGTCCTTTTATTAATTGACCAGCCCATTCTGCAGCCCATCTACTGGTAGCCCAAAGTCACGACCCAACTCAACCGGGCGGGCGATCCGGATCCGTTTGGGACTTAACCTCAACCGCCCATCTTGTGGTCATTGATCTGGACCATTGCTTCCCTCCTTATAACCCCAAAACCAGAACCCTAGCCCTCACAATTGTATTCTCCGTCTCTCTCTCTTCGGCTGCTCTCTCTCTCTCTCTATCTTTGGTCTTCTCCTTCCTCTGATTCTCCTCCCTTGCCTGAGAATCGGGCTGTGCTCGTGAAGATATCGTGATACCCTGAGAGTGAGTGTGAGCGTGTGAGCTTGGGGCTGGGGTTCAAGTCAACGGGGGGTTTTCCCGGTGCGCCGCCTTGGGTCGTGGTCCGAGGTGCTACCAGCGACTGCCGGCGGCAGTTGTGGGAAAACGGTGAGCCGGTTTACTGTGGTGTTAAGAAAGGAGGTCGTTTTGTGGAGATCTGAGCCGTGAGATTTCAGATCTACACTTCTCCTATTCCGGTGACCGACAAAAAGGGGGTTATCGTTCCTTTTCTGATTGCTGTGTTTATTTTCTTCTTCCGTTTATTATTTTTGTCACCCACTGACTTTGTATCTAGGGTTTCAGGTAGCAACCGGAGTGTACTTCGAGCATTCGGGCCCGACTTCAAAAGAAATAGAAGCTGGGCTGTTTTTGGGCTAACTACGGACAGAGTTGACCACTGTCCGGGCCCTTTGACCAAGCTTGTCGAAACAGAAAAGAAGAGAAAAGGACAAATCTGACTTTCGGCGATCCGCTGCGCTCAAAAATCGATCAGCCATGAGTCGTTCGAAGGTCGGCTACGCACCCAACAAGGCACATGTTGGTTGAGCAATCTTTGCATTTAGTATTTTATTTTTATTATTGGGGCATTGCAACTTATATAAGTAAGTTACTAAAAAACACCAAAAAAATCTACACACATATATATACTTAAAAAACTGAGCCCAAATGTAAGGCACTTGCCTTTGTATATACCGAATTTACACATAATTGCAATCGAAAAATATGACAAAGAAAAATGTATGTAACTAATGTCATTAGTGCTCAAAAACTACAGAAACGCTGCTAATATTTGAATAGAAATACTGTTGCACGAACTTCTGTAGAGAGGTATTTAGAAAATAAATTTTTTAATAAAGCCTTTAAAAAAAAAAAATAGTTATCACGCACACCAAACAGGGTATTTAAAAGTTAAGGTTAAAATAATAAAATACTCTTGAAACATATATTTAAGAAACCATTCCAAATCTGATTATAAGTTTTTTGGTAACAAAATGAATACGAATTGAAAAACCAAGAAATTATAAATATGAATTTTACAATGCTATAAGCAATAAAACAGGACATGGGTACCAAAATTATCATCGATAATTATCACACATTAGTTTACACATTTGGAAAAATAACATATAAGTGTTAAAATATAAAATAATTTACTTAATTTAAAAAATTCAAAATATATTGTAAAAATAAATAGAGCAGACATGATAAGCAAATGCACAACTAAGAGTATCAACTCAGATGATGCACGAATATACTTGAAGACCAAAACTGCAATTTAGCAATGTGTAAAAGTGAAACAAACCCCTCCAATTTTACATTGTTTTTTTAATTTTGGAATATTATTATTTTTTTCTTTGAACATAAACAAACCAATCAGTGGTGTTCACATTCTAAATTTTCTGATACTTTACCAACAAACTTCATAATACATACAATAGAATTGATCAAGTAGAACAAATGTGATTTAAATTTAAATAAATAAAAGGTCATGGGAAGATTAAAATAAATAAATAACTCTTCTATAGTGTTAAAAAAATAAAATCTTGATAAACTAAAAACACAAAAAAAACAGCCAACTTATTGTTTTTTAAATTTGCACTTTTTTATCATCATCTGGCTAGGAATATCTTTTCTGCACAGTTAATAAACCTTTTACAACGCTTAATTTAGCTTAGTTAACTTGGTAAATTATTAGATGGATCTTGGTGCACCTTATAAGGTGCACCCTATTTCCCATATAAAACCAAGTTTCACAATTTCAATGCTCTCCTCTTTCATTTTTCAGAATTTTCTCACGCGCTTCAAACCCTTCTTTCGTCGTTCTCCAACAATCTATCGCTAAAAAATTCTCTTCTCAAGGAATTCCATCACCGGCGATCCAAATCGCCAAAACCTCTATTGATTTCGTTCAAATAAAAATCAGTCATCGGATATCCCCATCGAATTCAACAACAGCGATCCCTTTCTATTTTAACAACAAATAATTGTGAGTTTTCTTCGATTTCCATCTAATTGGCTTCGAATTACCGCCAAAACAATCGTTGCTCCACCGCTAACAAACAAATCCTTTCAGTTCCAATAGACGTTAATCGGTTCGAGGGTAAGTTATTTTTTGAAGTTGATTTATTTTTGTATTCAATTAGGTTTACGCTAATTTCTATTTTTGTTGATGCAACTCCTCCGATTTGTGTCTCTCCTTTAAATATTCCATTTTCTGGTTTTTTGAAGTTGATATTTGACATAGATTGAAGTTTTCTGGTTGAGTTTTTCATTTTTTATAGTCAGGATTTTTGATCTTTGCTGATGATATGTGGAAGTAATATGTGATGATATGTAGTAGTAATATGTGATGATATGTTTGATTAATGTCAAATAATAACTGAAAGATATTTAGGGTTTCCGATTTTTGCTTTGTGTTGATGATATGTAGCAGTAAAATGGGATGATATGTAATAGTAATATGTGATGATATGTGGCAGTAAAGTGTGATTTCCTATGTTTTCAAAATGGTTACAAATTATGGATGCCAAGATAATTCTTGGTTACTAAGGCTTTATGACTTAAGAGGAAATTTGCTGAGTCACAAACTAAAAAGGTCATAGAAAGTCTACAAGTATTTTTCTGTAATTTATGTATTATTTTCTGTAATGTCATTGTTTTTTTCACTCTGTACTATTTTCTCAGGTTGGTATTTCTACATTTTCCGGAGATGGTTATGTTTTGCATTCGAGTGTCGGTCCAACTTCGAGTTTGAATTTCATAGTTGTTAGTCCAAATACGAGTTCAAAACTTCCACCATTACTGCGTTCTTTAAGTTGTAGTTCTTTTAGTTTAAAGTCAGTTGATGGTTAGGTTTTTTTCATATATGACAGAATAGAGAGATGGCTAAATTTTATTGTTCAATTGTAATTTTTTTATTATTTTGGACTGATATATTTTATCCGATCTTTTTTTATTGTAATCGTAATGATTGTTTTTTATGAAATGGTTATATGTTTGTTCGTGAGCTTTGGTTAAATTTACTCCATCTTCATTTTATTGTGAAAACAAACTATAGGTTTTATTTCTTACTCATAAATTTTTGAATCTGTTGATGTGTTGGTTTTTGCAGTGATGATATTTTTGAAAGTTATATGTGATGATGCGGCTGTTTTTATGTGATGATAACAGGGGCGGATCTAAATGCATGTCCGGGTAGGCCACGGCCCCCGCAAAAAAAATCGAAAACCGTACTTCTATATAGTATTTTTTCTACTTGTATACATTATATAATATTTGGCATCCCCAAATGTACATATTAGTTAGTTGGTGGAGTGGTAATGGGTTAACTTATATTGAACACCAAATGAAATGGTGCATGGTTCGAATCCCAGCATAAGCAATTTTGCCTCTCCCTTTTTCTTTCTCTCTCTCTCTCTCTCTTTTGTTTTGGAGGCATAATTTCACACAAATTAAATGATTTATATATTTAATATATTAAGCAATTTTGCCTCTCCCTTTTTCTTTCTCTCTCTCTCTCTCTTGTTTTGGAGGCATAATTTCACACAAATTAAATGATTTATATATTTAATATATTAAGCAATTTTGCCTCTTTCTTTTTCTTTTTTTCTCTCTCTCTCTCTCTTTTGTTTTGGAGGCATAATTTCACACAAATTAAATGATTTATATATTTAATATATTAATTTATCCCTTTTTTCTCCTTCTAGTTAGATCATTCTCTAATCTATTAATATCAAATAATAATTCAAAAAGTTGATTTTAAAATTAATGTATTTGTTATTAAGATTTCAAAATTTTGTATTTTCTCTCTCTCTCTTGTTTTGGAGGCGCATAATTTCACACAAATTAAGTAATTTATATATTTAATATATTAATTTATTCCTTTTTTTTCCTTCCAGTTAGATTATTCTCTAATCTATTAATATCAAATAATAATTCAAGAAGTTGGTTTTAAAATTAATGTATTTGCTATTAAAATTTTAAAATTTTGTATTATTATCATCAATATTACATTTACCAAGATATGAATTGATATTTAAAAAATATTATTAATTGAGGATATATCTAAAAATGAAAAATTAATGATATATTCAATATTATAACTGCACTATCATTGTGGAATAGACGAAAATAAAATATTGAACTATATTTGTGGGACGGAAGTATAAATTCTTTTCTTTTTTTTTTTCACATTTTAGACTTCCCTTCCCTTGCTTGAATACTAATTATGAATATTAATTTTTGGGTTTTTATTTTCCATTATGTTATTTGTTATTATATAATGCATCCTAATTATTATTTGTCCATTTTGTATGTGGCCTCCCCAAACTTAAGATTCTGAATCCGCCCCTGGATGATAAGTGGATGGTGTATGTGATGATATGTGGCCAGTGTATGTGACGATATGTGGATGATGTATGTGATAATATATTGCTGATGTATAAGGTGATATGTGGCTGGTGTATAGGATGATATGTGACTCGTATATGAGATGATATATGTCTGAAATATGTGATGATATATTGCATTTATATGTGATGATATGTTGCATTTATATGTGATGATAAGTAAAATAAGTGAAAAATATGAATATGAGTAGACTACATAACTTGACTTATGGTGAACACCTTTTACTCTCTTCATAATGTTTAATCACTAAACTTAAAAATACAACAACATTATATACAAACGTTGTTCATAAACAAGATTATTCGACTTTCTTGAAGAAAGAAGTTTGATCTTTGCTCATATTTTATTCAGATGTCTCTATATATTGTGACATATTTTTTAGCCTTGGAGGATATTTAAAAAGTTGAAATGAGATCAGGTTTTGCCATTTTGTTTACTTTGATGTGATTTCTTTCCTCTTCATTTTATCATATTCGTTCATTAACTCAAACATATTAGTGGAAAACACAAATAAACTATATTCAAACTAAACTTCAACAACAACAAAATATCCCTTGCCACATCTACCATGAAATAAATACACATAGGAATTGAACAAGTTGGAGTCAAAATCGAGTCAAATACAAATAACACGAATAATAAAAAATTTAGATTAAGGGTAATTAAGTCATAATATAACATGATGCGCACACACACACACACACACACACACACACACACACACACACACACACACACACACACACACACACACACACACACACACACACACACACACACATATATATATATATATATATATATATATATATATTCATGTGTAATCCTCCCCCACCACCCAAAACAAAAGATATTTATATATCATCACACATAACATGAAAATACATCGTTCCTATGAAAAAAAAGAATAAGATATCATATACCATCACACAAATCATGCACATATCATCACATAGAACACGCACATATCATCACACAGAACATGCGCATATCATCACAAACTACATATATATCAGTCCCAGGGAAAACGAATAAGATATTCACATATCATCACACAGGTCATGCACATATCATCACATAGAACCCGCACATATCATCACACAAAACACGCACATATCATCACAAACTACATATATATCAGTCTCAGGGAAAACGAATAAGATATTCACATATCATCACACAGGTCATGCACATATCATCACACAGAACATGCACATATCATCACACAGAACATGCACATATTATCACAAACTAGACATTTATTCAGTAGTAATCCCAAAAAGAAAAAAAGAATAAGATATTCATATATTATCACACAGAACATGAACATATCATCACATACTACACATATATTCATTTATAATCCAAAAAAAAGAATGAAAAGAAAAGTATATTCATATCATCACACATATCATGTATATATCATCACACAAAATATGCACATATCATCACAGACTATATATATATTCGTCATCAGTACTAGGAAAAAAGAATAAGATGTTCACTTATCATCACATAGATAATGAAAATATCATCATACATAACATGCACATATCACCACAAACTACATATTCATGATCTTAAGATAATAAGATTTTAACTAATGTAAAATTCTCATTCAGGCATTTTTACAAATAGTTGATATGCAGTAATATGATTTTGTACCAAAACATATTAAAGTTTCATGAAGCGAAAATTTCAATGACAACAACAATTCAAACCATTTTAGATGCGAGAAATTTGAACAAATCCAAAAAAAAAGAAAAAAAAAATCAAAATCAACGTTAAGCTCAAAATTTCGGAAAGCATTGAATTCAACCGCGAAAAAGTGGCTTTTAGATTTCTCATCATTAGCGGTGTTTATGAGTTCAAGGTGTTAAGTTGAGCGGGAAGTGGAGAGAAACTGGAGAGAATTTGAGCGTGGAGAAGCGGATTTCACATTGAAGTCTGAGCGTTTCTTTTTTGTTTTGATGCGCGTGGGGAGAGCCTGAATTTTGAGGGGGAGTGAAATGCACAGCGCGTGGAATTGGAGTGGAGCTCTTAAAAAAATCTGCGTGATAATTTTTGGGATCGGGTGCATCCTACAAGGTGCACCTAGGTCCATGGCATACCATCTCAGTTAACTCGATTATAAAAAAATAATAGCTAAATTACCGACAACATACCATCAGAAACTTCCATATCTGCATCTTCCATCGTAATTATGCCATTTTCCGCGGCCTCCTTCTACTCTTGTTTTTTTACATTAATTAATAGATGGTTAAGCAAATGAAGTTGATACTACAAAGAACAAAATATTTATACAAATATGATGGATGACTGACCCAGCGCCATTAAGGTAATTTGCGAAAGGAAGAAGCGCAGTTAGGGTAGATGTTATAAGACTGAAATATTGTTTTAAATAAAGAATTTCAAAGCTGAATGTTTATTTAATAGATAGTTTTTGCTGAGGTATCTACCTAAATAGTCGTTTAAGTATTTTATATGATCATATGTTTTCATATAAAATAAATGAGTTTTGTGCGGGTATGAGTGTGTCATTGTACGTGTGAACTTGAACCTTTCAACAAATTGCCAGTGCATATCATCTCCAAAATCCGTGAGCATATTTTTAACCTACAAATTAAGGACAAATTTACTTGCATTTGTAGACTCGAAATGATTCTAACAATTTCAACAAATAATTATTACAAATATAAACTTTGCTCACCAGAAGCCCAAAAAGATTACCTTCCTGGCGAGCCACATAAGAAAGCAAATTACTTGTATCTAGATTCTGGAAAAGAGTGAGGATGTCTGTCCTGCATCCATTATGACAAATTATCAAGCAGTGATCAGATATAAAATAGAATTCGAGTGGATGCAATAGAGATTTCAAATCAATCTCCACAAAATATTCACAGGTAATTGGATTAACCCAACAATCAAAGAAGATCTGACTTTCTCTCTCATTCGAAAAATGAAGAAAGAAGCGTATCATCTGATTTGGCTACGAAGGAAGGAAATCAAAGTGAAAGGGCACTTTTTGATTGCACTACTTTTTGAAAACAACCGTACGGGATAGGCCAGTCGGAGGAGTTGATTGTTGGTTTTTCTTCCTCACTCTCGTATAGGGATGATAGTTTTTTCTTGGCGTCTGTCAAAGAAAAAGGCGAAAGAAATAAAAATAGATCAGAATCAAATCTCAATTCAAATAAATAAAAAAACATTAATTGCAGTAAAATCTATAAATAAAATATAAAACGGTTAAACAAAAATGAATAACTAAACTATAGAATTGTATGAACTCGCACATATCAGCCGGAGGGATCGAAACAGAAACAACAATTACATCGATTGATACACAGAATTATTAATGCAATTTCTGAAAAATTGTTCAAAAATTTCCCAAAAACACAGATCGAATCCGAATTATTTTTATATCAGCTCTGCATCCTGATAAACAGGCTTAGATTTCCAAATCTGTTTGAATTGAAAAATAAAAAACTTTTGAACAAAGAAATAGGGATCTTAAACAAATCTGAAATTGAGCAACAGATAAAAACCAAAAATTCAGATCTATTTGTGGCTATTCTTTATTTTCTAGATCTTAATAATTGAAAAAAAAGTTTTGAACAAAACACTTTCAAACAAAGAAGTGGCAATTGAAAAAAAAAACATGTAACGAAAAAATCTAGAAACCTCAATCTCTCCTTTGTGAAAAAACATTTGATCAGGATTTTTGTATTGCTGCAAAACGGAATTCAAAATTTCTTGTGAAGAGAAAAAAAGAACGAAGCAAAAAAGAATTAGGGTTTATAGTTGGGTTGGTATGCGTGTGATTTGGGGAGGAAAAAAAGGGGGAGGAGGATATTAACATAAATTAAAAAAAAAAGTTGTTATTTATACCTGGTCAAAATTTTGGCCTTTTTCCAAAATAGACCCATATGAACCACAGCCTGACACGTCAGTTTTGGAAAATTCTAATTGGTCCACGACATCCCCGAATCGCTCTCCTTTTAACACATCATTAACACTATTAACAAAATGGAGGATATACAGTAATGCAGATGAGATATATGGCTATATTTGAATGTCGTGAGTATGAATTATATATAGTTTTTAGTTTATTTTTAACGTGGTGTATTTTGTAATTATCCTTTAGAATTAATGGTGTGATTATGTTTCTTTACAAAATATATATATAATTACATAGAATGTGGTAAATTATATACAATTATTTTGATTTGGAATTTTATGAATTTCATGGAATATGATGAATTCTATAAAATTCTATTAAATTCAATAAAACACACATAAATTTATGAATGTATAAACTCTTTTAAAACCCATATTGGGGACACCCCCTAATTCACTCAATAATCTACTAAAACCCATATTGGGGACACCCCCTAATTCACTCAATAATCTACAATCTACAATCTTTATCTCTAATCTCTAATCTCTAACCCTACTAAATGGCCGAATGTTTCTATAAAAACATAGTATACAAAAATTACCCCCAAATATTATACTCATAAAATAGTATATCAAAATACTAATTCCCAGCGGTTATATCTATCTCGCTTCGAAATCTCTCCACCCGACGGATTTCTCTTAAAAGACAAAACATCGCTTCGAACAGTATCTTTTATCTCGCCCCGACATCCTATCAACAAATTTCTTTTCGATGGATTTCCTTTTGTTTCTTTTTTTAAATTAACTAGGCGACACAAAATTAAGATTTTCTGAAGTAAGCCGTGTGTATTTTGATTCAAACTTTTATATTCCTACTTTATAAATATTTTTCGATTATTCAAAAGTTTGCCCGCAAGAGAACGGGATCTCGTGTAGATTGGTAAGTTGAACCGAATCGTCTCTCAAGGAAAACTAGGCTCGGAAGTTCCTTTTGTGTTTGTTGTTCACGAATAAGAAAATTAAAAAAATAATTAACTAAATCTAAAAATTATTTAAACTAAGAATCTAATTATCTAAAAACCTAAGATTAATTTAACTAAGAGAAATTAGATCTAGAATTTATTTATAAATTAATTTATTTTTAAAATAATTAAGAAAACTAGGGTTCTAGAGTTTCGATTCGTCTCCACGATCGCTTGGGAAGACCCAATTGATGGTTCACATCGAATCTAGGCTCTAGACCCATAAGATCTAGCCAAAAAAAATCAACATAAATAACCCAACAAAATCACAATCACGATTCGTCATGGAAGCAATAATTAATTAAACTAAGATTATAATCAACATAATAAACCCAACAAAATCACAAGAAATATTCGTCATGGAAAGAATAATTATTATTTAAACTAATTAAAAGCATGTAACTAAATTAAAAGCGAAAGAAATAATTACTTACTAATTAAAGTAAGAAGATCCGGAGCGTTTTACTGTAGAAATTCACGAACTAATATTAATCTACACTATCTAGAAGCTAATCTAAAACTAAGAATTTGAAACTAAGAAATATGGAGAGTAACTAAGAAAACAACTCGGCACTCATCGGGGTTGTCAGCCCCTAAGAGGCCTTAGAAACCCTAGAAAAAGTAAAAAGTAGGAAAAGTGACCTATATATGCTAAAGTATGCTTAAAATCCGAATTATGGGGGTATTTATAGTTGTGGGATAATTTTGGGCCAAAATCAGGCTTTTATGTCGATTCTGGGCCTTTTTAAAAGCAGTGCTAACCATAAGGTAGCTATAGTAACCGTTTAAGAAAGCTACCATCAGCGAATGTGTCCTTCAAGAATACTATAACGGTTCTAGCAAAATAACGGTTATAGAAAGTCTGTCAGTTTCAAATTCTTGCTACATCTTCACCGGAAAGCTCGATATTTGATTCTCGATCATCATACTTCATCTTTTACGTGCTGAAATATTCCGGTTACTTAGCTATAAAGTGAAAAACCACAAATTATCACTTATTTGCATCAATTTAGATCAAAACATGGTAAAATAAGCTAGAAATACAAATATACGAAATTAAACTTAAACTACCAAACTTATACCAAAAATAATAAGAAAAATAAACTAAAATACTACTAAAAATCAAAACAAATCCGTACTAATCATATTTGAAAATTAGTTTTTGATTAATTTGTTTGAGTAATGATATTTTTTGTTTGTTCTGTTAGAATCATGATTAATTTATGGCCTCGAATTTCATTAATTGGAGGGTACTTTATTCTGCCTATTTTCTTTTCGCTTCTGTTGACACCACTGGCGGATCTAAATGGCACTAGAATAGACATTTCATTCTAAAACGGTTATTTTGGTTACTTTCTGTCTGCCCGGTCGCATTCTCGTAATTAAAGTAGTCATCCTAGAACGGATTTACAAATGAACGTTCAGAACACATTTAGAAAGTCTATTTTATGCCCGTTCTGGTATGTTTGGTATCTAAAAGATATATTATACACCCATTGTATATAATTACTTTCAGAACTATATTTAAATATCTTTTAGGGAAAAAGATTATAACCATCCTGTACTATACACGTTTTTTGGGTTTGCATCCTAACGTTTTTTTTGTAATTTAATGCATCCTGTACTTCACAAAATTCTTAAAGTGCATCCTCCGACAAGCCAACTCGCCCCAACTCGCCGAAACTCACCTAATCTCGCGAGTGACGTTGAATATTTTCAAACCCGTATACTTTAGGTGAGTTACGGTGAATTTATTATTTATTTAAAACTAGTTTCAGCATATTTTATTAAATATGCAAACTCACCGAATTTATTATTTAATAAATAATAAATTTTATTTATTTAATAAAACTAGTTCCGGTAAACGTTAGGATAAAATATGGTTTGCATATTTATTTAATAAATTCTAGTTTTTATTTAATAAAATTACATTTTCTAAATTTTGTATAGTACGTGATGCACTTTCAAAAATTTTTATAGTACAGGATGCATTAAATTACAAAAAAACGTTAGGATGCAAACCCAAAAAATGTGTATAGTACAGGATGGATACAATCTTTTTCCCTATCTTTTAATATAATCAATTATTAAGAACGTATATTGTAAAATATCTTCTTGTAAAATAAACTTTCTAGAACGTATTATTCTTTATATGTTCTAGATATTTATAAATTTTATTAAATTTCTGAATAAATTGGATAGACACCACAAATCCCTTATCTCTTCAAATCATTTTTCCCGTTGCCACCTCCGAAAGCCGCCCGAGACCACCGCCCAAAACATCCAGAAGCGGCTGTTTTAAGATATTTACAGACCCTCTTCACACTCAGGAGAATAACTCTTCACAGCTCACAAGAAAATCAACACAATCAGTCGGTTTAAGGAAAAAAAAGAACAAAATGGCTTTGGAGACCGTGGGCGGGCGGGCTGGCAATGCACATAATCCTCTCCAAACCGGGCCCTCTACAGTGCGTCGTACATAACTCGAAATAGTAGTATATACAAGGTTAAATTATAGAATTCGTCTATTAACTTTTTGGACTTGTCAAAAATGGTCCACTAAATACAGGGGTGGTAAATTTAGTCCACCTTAGTCCAAATTTGGGGATTTTGACCAAATGACGGTCGGTCAAAACCCAAGGAGTTACAAATTTAGTCCACCAATTAAAATTTTGTCGCATATTTAGTCCCAATTTTTGTGTCAAATTTAGTCCTCCAATTAAAATTGGACTAAAACTTCGACAAATATTTAATTGGTGGACTAAATTTACCACCATTGTATTTAGTGGCCCGTTTTTTCAAAATTCAAAAAGTTAATGGACGAATTCTATGTTTTACCCGTATATATAACATACTATATCATAGTACTCTAGTCCACTTGGTTTTCGGTTAGCATCGTAAAAGACTGGAAGTAGCAATACATATAGCGTAATATAACATATATTGTCTAATATTCTAACCAAATGTACGTTTTCATCTCTAGGCCGCGTATGAATCATGGGAAAAGAGTTCTCCACGTACCCGTGGCCGCTCATCCAACGGACCCAAAGGTGTTGGGCCAAACTCAAGCAATGGCTATCCCTAAACTTCCAGGAGGTCCCACCAACCCTCCACCGAGGCGCATCCAAACACGAAATTGACGATTTCGAGAACTCGATGAAACTAAAACTCCCAATCCCAACACGTATACCGGTTCGTCGACGGCTTTCTGGAAACCTACATTTGAACCTCTTGGGCATTATGGGTGGGTACTGATAAAGGACAAGTAGGATCAGCAGGTGCATGGAAATCCAACCATACGCCTGCAGCAGCCGATCACTCCACGCTAAGAGACAAACCCAACTCAGCATATCCACAACAACACTACATGCAAGCAGATGAACATCCCTTGCAACAGATAGAAAAAGGACAGTGCAGCTGTCATGCTTATCACGAATGGATTAGGGCACACCTGGATTGTCTATATTACTCTACTGTGTAGTATAAATACATGTAATGAATTTGCGATGATGTATCTAAGAAAACATAGCCGCATTTTTTAATACAATGCTAAACCTAGCAAAAATTTTCTTGTTCCTTCATATTTTCTGCACTGCTTTTCCTTTTATGGCATCAAAGCAATTGATCCTGATTTTTCCTTAAAAACATATAAAGTTTTGTCTTTACCCTTTAATCATCTGTCACTATCATGGCAGCTCAACCTTTGACCGAGGGGTTAAATACATTAGAGCCTGTTGTCCATTTTCAGACTCAACTTGTCACTGTCAATCTGAATGACATCAACTACCTATTATGGGAATAACAAATCCTGACAGCACTCAGAGGCTACGGTTTGGAGGGGTATATTACAGGAGACCTTATTGCCCCTGAAAGATTTATTGCTGGCCTAAATGGTGAGACTCCAAGGCTAAATACAGCATAAATGAATTGGATCAAACAGGACCAACTAATTACCTCTTGGCTCTTATCCTCAATTTCAGAAAATCTTCTTGTCACAACAGTTAGATTGAGAAGTGCTAAGCAAATCTGGGAAACCCTAAAAGGATCTTTTTCTACTCAAAGTTCTGCAAAGGTGATGTAATTGAAGCTGCAGCTCCAGACACTCAACAAAGGAAATTTGTCCATCAGAGAGTATTTTAACAAGGTTAAGTTCATATGTGATATGATCTCTATTGTTGATGAAGGGATTAAGGAGACAGATCAAGTCCTGCATCTAATGAGTGGATTTGGACCAGAATATGATCCTGTCATTTTATCCCTCATAACTTGATCCAAGGCCTGCACTCTCACTGAAGCCTATACAACATTGCTTTCCTATGAAAGTAGAATTGAAGGGATTGAAAATAACAGCCAGCATGGAGGAATAGAAAACTCTCGATTTTCTCTCAATTTGGCCACTTAGACTCAAGGAAATAGAAGGGGTTTTAACAGCTCAGCAGGGAGAGGAAGAAATAACTTAGCTAGAGGAAGGAGCTCCTTTTCAAGAGGTGGTGGAAATGGAGCTAGAGGCCGAGGAGGAAGGTTTTCAAGCAATAATAGACCTAAATTCCAGATCTGTGGTTATAACAACCACACTGCAGATAAGTGCTACTATAGGTTTGACATGAACTACTCCTCTTCATCATACAACAACAACCAAATAAGCACTAATGCCTCTCCTTCTGCACATGTTGCTAGTCTAGGACACAATGGTTCAGAAAGCAGCCAAGATAGCTTGTGGTATCAAGATTCAGGGGCCACCAACCACTTATGACTTTGGAAATTTGAGCATGGCCTCAGAGTATCAAGGACATGAGAGGATCCAGACTGCTAATGGAGTAGGTATGAATATTTCTCATGTTGGTTCATCTATGGTAAAATCCCCTTCACAAAATAAACCATGCACTTTTCTCTTAAACAATTTGTTTCAAACCCGTGATATAACCAAGAACCTTATAAGTGTGGCAAATTTTTCCTAAGATAATCAAGTGTTCTTTGAATTTCACCCTTTTGTGTGTTATGTGAAGGATCTAGCAACAAAGGGAACACTACTCCAAGGGAACTTTAAGGATGGACTTTATAGCTTTTACCTTCAACCTACACAGGCCTCAGTCACCACTCCTTAGCCTGGTTCACACCTGAGTCAACCTTCATCTCTTTCAGCTAGAATAACAAAGGGTTTAGATTTAGCCACTTGGCATTCTAGGATGGGACATCCCTCTTTTAATGTTTTTAAGAGGGATCTAAAACATTGTAATATCCCTTTTCTTTATAATAAAGCTAATTTTTTATGTTTTGCATGTCTTGAGGCTAAAGCACATAAAGTGCCTTTTCCTAACAGTATAACAAACTATAAACATCTTTTTGATCTTGTGCATAGTGACCTTTGGGTACCATCTCATGTTGTCTCACACTCTGGTTTTAGATACTATGTAAGATTTGTTGATCATTGCACAAGGTTTACTTGGTTCTACCTATTAAAATAGAATCTGACACAAAATCAGCTTTTCTCCATTTCAAAGCTCTTACCCAAAACCAGTTCAACTGTACAATCAAGACCCTCCAAACTGATGGAGGAGGTGAATTTCTTGCTCTAAAACCTGTCCTTACACAATGTGGAATCAATCATAGAGTTTCCTGTCCATATACCCCACAACAGAATAGCCTGGCTGAGAGAAAGCATAGGCACATAGTGAAAGTAGGGCTGTCTCTCATCTCTCAATCCAAATTCTTCTTTTTTATTGGGACGAAGCTTTTACAAGTGCTGATTTTCTCATTAGAAGATTGCCTAATAAGTTCTTGCACTATAAAACACCTCTTGAGAAATTAACTGGTCACAAACCTAATTACCATTTCTTGAGAACCTTTGTCTGTCTCTGCTATCCCTTGTTGAGGCCTTATAACACTCACAATCTTAAACCAAGAAGCCTCCCTTCTGTTTTCCTAGTGTACAGTCCTTACCACAAAGGGTAAAAGGTCATATTACCTTCTAAGAAGATAATAATCACAAGACATATAGTCTATGAGGAGTTCGCATTCCCTTCCAAGAAACATATCATCTCATCATCCAAACATGATCTTATGTTCACTGCTCACGTGGATCCTTTACTCACTGTGCCTTCTATACCTCCTTCACAATCGCATCCCGCCCCACCTCCCTCACCAACACCTAATTATCCTCCTCAAAACACATCTCCTTCATCATCCTCATCATCTATCTCCTCTGCTTCATCCCTTCCAGGAGGAGTTATTACAATAGATTTACCAATTGACAATGTTCATTATCCTAACTCTCCTGATGCTACTAATGTTCCTCAACAAGTTGCAGGTACTCATCAAATGATTACAAGATCAAAAGATGGAATTCATAAACCAAAGGTTTTCCTATCCACAGATTTGGATGCTCAAGAGCCCCATTCAGCTATTGAGTCATTGGCTATCCCAGTTTGGAAAAAGGCTATGCAGGATGAGTATCAGGCCTTTCTTAAGAACAAAACATGAAGCTTGGTTCATGTCCCTATTAAAAGGACAATAATAGGTTGAAAATGGGTATATAAGCTCAAAAGAAACCCTAGTGGTGTTGTCATTAGACACAAGGCCAGGCTAGTTGCCAACGGCTACAATCAGGATCCAGGGTGGGACTATACAAAGACCTTTAGCTCAGTGATCAAGCCAGGAACAATCAGATTCATCCTCTCTCTTGCCTTAAACTTTGGTTGGAGTTTTAGACATATTGATGCTGACAATGCCTTCCTTAATGTTGACATTGATACTGAACTATATATGGAACAACCAGTTAGTTTTGAGTAGATTTCCAAACCCCCTTTGGTTTGTAAGCTTCTGAAATCATTGTATGGCCTCAAACAAGCCTCTAGGGCCTGGTCTAGCAAGTTTGGTGAGATGTTCTTCTTCAGTTAGGGTTCCATGTGTCTCAAGTTGATACCTCATTATATATTAAACATTCCAATTCATCTTGCTTATTGGTCATGGCTTACGTTTATGATATTATCATCACAGGGAGTCACAGTCTAGCTATTGATCATCTTTTCTCACAACTCAGATATCATTTCTCAATCAAGGAACTTGGCACCCTCAGTTTTTTCCTTAGCATACAGGTTTCTCAAACATCAGATGGTTTGTTCCTCAATCAGAAACAATATGCTGCTGACATCCTAAATATGGCTGGGATGAAGGGGGCAAAAGGTATTTCCACTCCCATGGTTTCTCATCCACCCCTATCTAAGAACTGTGGTCAGCCCATTCAGAATGTTACTCAGTATAGGAGAACAGTTAGAGCTCTCCAATACCTCACCATGACCAGACCAGACATCTGCTATGCTGTGAATAAAGTGAGCCAATTTATGCAGTCCCCTCTTGACTTGCACTTGAAAGCTGTAAAGAGAATCTTAAGGTATATTGCAGGCAAAATGGACTTTGGACTGAAATTAACTCCTTGCAAAAGCTTCAGAATCACAGCCTTCTCAGATGCTGATTGGGCTTCTGATGTGGATGATAGAAGGTCAACCTCTGGGCTCTATGAGGAGATAACCTCATTCTTGGAGATCAAAAAAGGTTGAGTACAGGAGATTGGCCCTAACTATTTGTGAAGTATTGTGGCTAAATTCTCTATTCAAGGAGCTCAGAGTACATTTAATCAAGCTAATCACAGTTTGGGTAGATAATCAAGGTGCAATTGCCCTCACCTCAAATCCTGTTCACCATTCAAGAACAAAACATCTGGAGTTGGATTTGCATTTCATTAGAGAGAAGGTCATGAACAAAATTATATTAGTTAAACATGTCCTAGCTATAGATCAAAGAGCTGACATTTTCACCAAGGCCTTGTCTGGGCAATTCTATGCAAAAATGAGAAACAAGCTTTCTGTCACTTAAAGGAGATGCATAGAATTGAGGGGGCATGACAAAGGACAAGTAGGATCAGAAGGTGCATGGAAATCTAAGCATGCACCTGCAGCAGCCGATCACTCCACGGTATGAGACAATCAAGCTCTGCATGTCCACAACAACACTCCATGCACCAGCAAGAGATGAACATACCATGCAACGGATAGAAAAAGGACAGTGTAGCTGTCATGCTTATCAGGAATGGATTAGGGCACACCTGGATGGTTTGGATTACTCTACTGTGTAGTATAAATACATGTAATGGATTTGTGGTGATGTATCTAAGAAAACATAACTGAATTTTTTAATACAATGCTAAACCTAGCAAAGATTTTCTTGTTCTTGCATATTTTCTGCACTGCTTTTCCTTTTAGGTACGAGTTATACGACCACCTAGTCGACGTGTTCTTTTTGCCCCTGCGACAGGTGGCGATCGACACGAGGGGTGTTTCCCACCAGCTCGGGCACAACAACAGGTCGAAGTACGTCATGGTGGCATTGTCACCTGGTCAATGTGTTCTCTTTTATTTCTTTCTACTTCTTAAAGTTGCTGTTATTTTTAAGTATTTATTGTTATTGGTTTTTGCTGAATGAAGATTTGCTTTTTAATTATAAATGAAAAAGAAAATAAGAATTTGATTATGAATTATTGTTATTGTACAACTTTTCCTACTTCCACAAGTTTTTCCAGAAACAGTTCTTATACATGTTTGCAGCAGTTAGATTTTTTTTTTTAAGTTTTTTGTTTTTGTTGTTATGTACCTTGTTTGTATAATTCTTTAAGTAATGTGTTTTTACACTTTTTACCTCTAACTTATGTCCTTTAAAATTGCTAATTGCTCTCTTTTCTAAAACACTATTTGATTTGAACAGTAAAATGTGAAGACAAAACACCCCCAATTGCTCTACGTGTCAAAGATGTACAAATTACTTCAAGGAGGAAATAATAATCTCTTCTCTTTCATTTCTTTTTTTACCCGAGCATTGTTTTATTTTTGCATCTCTTAAAATTATTTATATTTGTGATCTCACTGTTCGATAATTCTTTATTTTTGTAGCTGGAATTCCGAATGTCAGATGGTTTGGTGTTGAAGGAGACTATAATGTCCTTGTGATGGATTTGTTGGGACCTAGTCTTCAAGATTTGTTTTACTTTTGTAGTCGTAAGCTGTCTCTGAAAACTATTCTCATACCTGCTGATTAGATGGTATGCGAATTTATTTGTTCACGTTGAATTATAATTTATGGAAATTTCATTATTATTATTATTATTATTATTATTATTTTTATTATTATTATTATTATTTGTCTCTACAGATTAATCGTGTTGAGTGAAAGAAAAACAGCGAGCTCATGGCGAGCTGATATAGTGAAAAACGAGCTATTGCAAGACGAGAGTGTACTGTATATATTATTGGGGAATGTTTCCCGTACATATCATTAATGAAAAAAATGGTTGTTTATAGCAGCATAGCTGACTAGGGTTGCCCTAGATCCTATGGTCAGATTTGACACAATATGATCGTGTGGCTCACATTGCTACAGTACCATTGACAGTTGTTGTAGACTGGACTGTACTATGTTAAGGTTGTTGTCATCCGACGTGGTGTAGGCTCCATGTAGACTTCTGATGCCGAGACCTGTCAGGTCGACACTCACTTGACTTGATCATATTAGGTCGCAATGCATGCGACATGAATCTATTAGGTCGCCAATCCTGCGACCTGAAGATATCAGGTTGCCATGTCACTTTGTAGATATGCGACATGTTCCCATTAGATCGATGTGGTTGTCATATCACTCTGTAGTCAAGCGACCTATTCCCGTCAGGTCACTGTGACTTATACAGTCATTTAACACGGCCCCTCAATTCGAACGAGCTCTTGTATATGATTCTTAATCTGTCTCTGAGCTTGGTGAAGAATTGCTCGCTTAAAGGTTTAGTCAAAACATAATCTATCTGTTCTGAAGAAGGAACATGTTGTACTGCGAGCTGTTGGGAAAGAATCTTATCTCTAACAAAATGAAGATCAAGTTCGATGTGCTTGGTTCTTGCATGTAGGACAGGGTTTGATTCCAGAGCAATCGTGCTCAGATTATCTACCCATATGGTAGGCGTGCGAGCTGATCCAATAATCAATTCCTTGAGAAGATAGCCTATCTAGGTCATTTCTGATGCAGTGTTCGCCAAACTCCTGTATTCCGCCTCAGTGCTTGATCTCGACACAAAACCTTATTTCTTTGAACTCCATGACACAAGATTATTACAAAGTTAGACACAGGAACAACTAATAGACTTCCTATCATCGAGGTCGGCAGCCCAATCAGAGTTAGAAAAACCAGTCAGATGAAAAATTGGAGCTTTTGTTATTCTCAATCCATGAACAATGGTGCCTGCCAAATATCTCAGAATTTGATTCAGTGCTCGCCAGCTCATGTTTAAGGGATTAGCCATGAATTGACTAACTTTGTTACCAGTGAAGGATATTTCAAGTCGCGTAATAGTGACATATTACAGACCTCCGACTAGACTTCTGTAAAGAGTAGGATTTATGCCCGCGCTGCTCCCCTTAAATCTGGATAGGTTGTTTGAAGTAATCATTAGGGTGGGAACCGACTTGCATGATAGCATATTAGCTCTCTTGAGAAGCTCTCTTATGTATTGCCCTTGACTTAAATGCATTTCATCAGCGGATGAGGAGAAATGGATTCACAAAAACTGTTTAACATTGCCCAGCTCCTTCAGTGATAAAACCTTCTTCAAGTTGGCAACTACCGAAGTGACCTCATTCTCATCGCTTTCTGTGATCAGTATGTCATCCACATAGATGAGGAGATAAATTCTTGACCCATTATTCAACCTGTAAAAAAGAGAAGCATCAGCTTTTGAACCTGTAAATCCAAGACCTTGAAGTATTCCTTGAATCTTTAAGACCCATGCTTTAGAGGCTTGTTTAAGCCCATAAATGGCTTTGGTGAGCCTACATACAAGTTG
The DNA here is from genome assembly GCA_014905375.1 of Phtheirospermum japonicum. Lineage (NCBI taxonomy): Eukaryota > Viridiplantae > Streptophyta > Magnoliopsida > Lamiales > Orobanchaceae > Phtheirospermum > Phtheirospermum japonicum. The sequence continues at coordinate 28,743 of BMAC01009965.1, forward strand.
TTTGTCCTTTTGTTCAAAACTGGGAGGTTGTTCCATGTAAATCACTTCCTGCAGGTCGCCATGCAGGAATGCATTATTAATATGAAGATGCTTAACATTCCATCAACAAGAAACAGCAATGCTTAAGATTATTCTTATCGTTGTCTGCTTGACAACTGGGCTGCAAGTTTCATAGAAATCAAAACCAGCTCGCTGAGAGAATCCTAGAGAAACCAGATGTGCTTTGTGTCTAGAAACTAATTCATCGGTGTTTCTCTTGGTTTTAAAAGCCCATCTGCAACCAATTATGTTTCTCCCCTCAGGTGCTGGAACCAAAGTCCAAGTGCGATTTGTAACTAGTGCATTGTCTTCAGCCTGCATAACCTATTTCCAAACTCCAATCTGAAGAGATTGTTTAGAATTCAATGGTTCATCATCCTCATAGATGACTTCGGTAGATAGTATTTTAGGTTTGTGAATACCATCTTTGGACCTGGTCAGCATGGGATGGAAATTTTGAGGTGGACATGGTTGAGAGGGACCACAGTGATTAGGGAAAAGAGGTGGTAATTGAAAAACAAGGGGAACGGTAGTGTTAGAGCTTTGAGGTGAGCTACAGTGATATCCCGGAGGATATTGGTGGAAAAGAGGATCATAATCAGGCGATGCGACCTAAGATGTGGGAACATTGTTCAGAGGTGTGGATGGTGTATCTGATTGAGTGGATGGAATGGGAAGAGTATGATATTGAGGTGGTGAGTGTATAGGTGGTAGAGGTGATAAACTATAGTGTGGAGAGTTAGTGACGTGTTTAAACCTATATGAGAATTCATGCTCACTGAATATAACATTTCTGGAGATTATCACCTTCCTAGAGGGTAACAGAATTTTGTAACCTTTATACTGAGTGTTGTAACCAAGGAAAGTACATGGAAGCGACCTATATTGATGTTTGTGAGAATTATAGGTTCTGATGTGCGGATAGCAGAGACAACCAAAAACCTTAAGAAAGTTATAATCAGGTCGCTGATTGAAGAGACACTCAAGGGGAGTTTTGTAAAGATTTGTTTTTGCAGCGAACTCTGTTGATAATGTAGTCAGAAGTAGTGAAGGCATCATCCCAAAACCTGAGAGGCAGGTTTGAGTGAGAGAGCAAAGACAATCCCATCTCCACGACGTGCCTATGCTTCCTTTCAGACACACCATCCGATTCTAATGTATAAGGGCAAGATATCCAATGATTTATACCACTATCTTGAAAACCCTTAGTAAGAGGTTTATATTCAATCCCCGCATCAGATTGGAAATTTCTGATCTTGAAATTTAGTTGATTTTCAACAAGGTTTTTAAAATGGACAAAGGTATCTGAAACTTTTGATTTGGATTTAAGAAGATAAATCCATGTCTATCTACTGAAATGATCGATAAAGTTCTCGTAGTAAAGAAAACCATATGATGATTTGATTGGGGCAGGTCCCAGAGGTCGGAGTGGATAAGTTAAAGAGGTTGGGAACTAGCGAAATTAGAATTAGTAAATGGAAGCTTGTGACTCTTTGCTAACATACAAGCAGAACATAAAGATAAACTTTTATTAATGTTGTTACACTAGTGCAGAAACAGCATTCTAGAACAGAACATCCTGGTGCATCTAGAAGGGTATTTAAAATACTGTTCTGGATTAGACTTTCCAGAACGGTTTTTGAAATTACCGTTCTGGATAGACGATTTTCCAGAACGGTATTCAAATACCTTTCTGGAATGTAGACATTCCAGAACGGTTATTAAAAAACCATTCTGGATTATGAGTCAATCCAGAACGGTATTTAAATAACGTTCTGGAAAGTGTACAATCCAGAACAGTATTTTAATACCGTTCTGGAAAATGTGTTTTCCAGAACGTTATTTAAAATACCGTTCTGGATTGTAAGCCAATCAAGAACGGTATTTATAAAACCGTTCTCAAATGTTGTGGTCAATTTAATGCCGCGGATATAAAATTTTTTTGCCGCCCATATTTTTACTTTCCAGAACGGTATATTTAAAACCCTTCTGGATGTATTTGCCGATACAGAACGGTAAAAAAATACCCTTCTCGAAAGTTTACAATACAGAACAGTATTTTAAATACCGTTCTGGAATGTTCGTCAATCCAGAACGGTATTAAAAAACCGTTCTTGAATGTCTTTTAAAAAAAAAATTCCAATATTTTCACAATCTCAGCGCGGGTAAATGAAGCGGCTAGTGAAATATTTTCACAACTGGGTTTTTTAATTTGCCTTTAACTAAAATATAAACCCGTCTTCTCTCTCTCTCCCCCTCTCTCCAAATCGCTAATCGGATCCCAGCCACCAGTCACCATCCCGGCAACTTCCTCTCCCACCTCACTTCCACCATCCGCCATGGCCTCTCCCAGCGCCGCCCTTGGCTGGAGCTCTGAGACCTCTCCAAAGCCTCTTCCTGTTGAACCACCTGGGAGCTCAATTTATGGATTTCGAGGCTCAATTCGATCGCGAGCACTTCGTCATCGGTTAGGTTTTCCTTTTTATTTTTTTTGCGGCACGAGATTCTTGTTAGGGTTTTTCTGGGTGGGTTGAGAATTTAGGGGACGAAGGGATAGGAACGGGATTTTGGGGGTTGTGGGAGGAGATTAGGGGAACGGTGATGTGCAGATCCAATTTTCAGTTATTTTTCATAAAACTAGTTATGATTGGTTGTTTAATTGTATTTCAGGTTTTGAGTAACACTAAAGAGCTAAAGCAGAATTTGAAAGACTCTATTAGAAACCAGTCTGATTTGTTCAAAGATGGAGGTCTTGGAACAGATAAAGTCCATAATTGTATTTGTTTAGTATTGCTGCGTCTTTTTTCTCTTTTCATATTGGATGCAACATATATGTTATAGGTGAAATTCGGCACGACTGGTTGGAGAGAAAGGTATTACAAAGAAAAATTTGCTGCTCAAACCGCTCACGACATTGAAGCGACGAGAAAAGATTTGGTTTGTAGAGTTGTTAATAAAGATTTACTATTAATTTCCAAGTTTCTTAATTTCTTTTGGTTTTATTAAGATGTGTTTTGTTTTTATTTTTCTTTAACTTTCAATTATTAGGTTGCGAAGTATGGCGAAGGCCTCTGTTGGGTTCTRCTATATTACTTTTCTGGAGTTCCTTCATGGACTTGGTATATCATATCTTCCTTTACTATTTTTGAGATTTAATTTGAATTACATATGAAAAATATTTTTACATTCTGCTCGAATATTATTAGGTATTATCCATTTCACTATGGCCCGTTGTCATCGGATTTAAAAGGGCTGTCTCAGACAAAGGTTAAGTTTCAGAGAGGTTTGCCCTTCAAACCATTTGATCAACTGATGGGTGTACTTCCTCCTAAGAGGTATAATTTATTGAACTAATTATTTTTTTATTTTTTTTTCATGTTTGTCTACATGATTTCCCCCCCTGATATTTGGAGATTTGTGTATACAGTGCTCATGCGTTGCCTTCGGCATACAAAGGATTAATGATTGATCAAAATTCCAATATTATTGAATTTTATCCGACGGGTTAGTCATGTTCAAATCACATTTTGTACTTTGTAATTATTGCCTTCTGAGAAGGGACAATTTTTTTAATTTAATTTTTTGAACTTTCCTAATTAATACTCAGAATTTGAGACGGACACTGATGGGAAGAGATTTCTGTGGCAGGTAATCCATAGATTTTTATGAGGCTAAATTTATTAATATTTATGTTTGATAATAATTATGTTTGATTTTTTTCCTGAAGGGTATCAGCAAGCTTCCTTTTATAGAGGAAGAACGGCTTCTTACTGAGACGAAGAAACTCGAAAATGAACTGAAGGTGTAATTTTATTTATTAGATGCTCCTTTGTCTCATTTTGAATCAACTCCTTCGATCTGCTCTGTTATAAATAGGATTACAAGAAAACGAGGAATTCGGAGTCTCTTGACCGGTTATTTGTGAGTTGCTCGAGCAAAGAGAGTCAGCTTGTTTTGCACAACGGGACTAAAACGGCGTCGAAGAAGATTAAGGACGTACTAGCAATGGAGAGTCCTATGTAAGTAAGGTTTATGCATTAATTAACCGTTTCAAAGCATGTATGGAACTTGAATGTATCGTTGTCTAATATATTTCAGAGAAGGGATTAATGGTACTATACATCTTATGCTCGAGGACTTTAACAAGGGGGGAGATGCGAGAACTGATTTGTAAGCAAAACAAATAATTAATGTGGTTTTGGTTTGCAAATATAATTTTGGTGTAATGTATTTTTCTTGATGATCAGGTGTTTGTTCTATGAGATAGATCGAAGTTGTCGGCTCGTTCCCCGGCTTCTTGAACGCGTAAATATACCAGAGAAGGTAACTTATTTATTTCATCTGTTGTGTAATCACTAAGGGAGTGTTTTTTAATTACTAAATAAAATAGTGTCAAGTCGGTTTCTAGATGGAAAAATAAAGTTTTTCGTATCTTCCTAAAATGCCCTTGTGCTTTGCAGACGGTGAACGAGGATGACATAGTGGAAACCAATCTCTGGCATGAAGCAAATTATGGCAATAGGTACAATGCTTACCCACCCCTAAAAATGTCGTGTTTTTTCCATTTTTAGATTTCTTTTAATTTAAATATCCGGTCTTACAGGTTTCAAAATTGGAGACCGATACCCGAACATAAATCGGAAGCTAGGTCACAAAACCCTAATCCGGCCTTTATATCTAAAGGCGCCGGTCGTGGGTTCAGTTTGGGTCGTGGCAAGTCAACGGCTAGTCAAACGAGCTCGAGTTTGGGTAATTGTGGTACACTGGAATATAATGAGAGATCAAAAGAAGGGTTTTTGAGGAGGGATGATTATTATAATAGAGGCTTTCAAGGCCTTCGAATATCGGACTCGAGTCCACGTCCCTTGCCGAATAATAATACACCTAGGTGGCAGGGGCGCAACAATTTCTGGCCGTCCGTAAGTATGTCAACACATACCGTCGAACATTCACTACCAAATCTTGTTTGCAGAGTCAAAGAAAGAGCTCGACGCGCTTCTCTCCGACGAGCCCTTGGCTACTGTCCCAAGATCTTAAGATTTCATGAAGACTTTATCTTTTTTTTTTTAATTTCATATAGTTTAATAAAAAAAATATTAGTGTATTAATATTGGTTTTAGTTTGCCGTGTCTTAGATTCTATTGAAATTTGGTAATATAATTAATATAATCACATTATTTATTATTATTGATTTTGGTGTATTCCTGCTTTCATTTTATTTTTTTTTAAATTTTTTTAAACTTTCTAGAAGGTAACTTTTCTAAAACCGTTCTAGTAAATGGACATTCCAGAACGGTATTTTCAAAAAACCGATCTGGAAAGTATAACTTACCAGAACGATAACTAAAAATACCGTTCTGGAAAGTCGCACTTTTAGAACGGTATTTTCAAATACCGTTCTGAAAAGTCACGATTTCCAGAACGGTATTTGAAAAAACCGTTCTGAAAAGTGGCGGATGAACATGGGATGGTACCATTCTAGAACAGAAAAATTATTTTCTAGAACAGTTTTTTTTTACCCTTCTAGAAAGTCTGTCAATCCAGAAGGGTAAAAAAAGGCGTTCTGGAAAGTCTGCCAATCCAGAACTATGTCACTACAGAAGGTACAGAAAGGCGTTCTGGATAGACAGAATTACCCTTCTGGATATGCAGTTTCTGCACTAGTGTTATGAGGGATACTACAGCTTTTCAGAGCCTTATCTATTACATCTTGACTAGATTGACCTAATCTAGAATGCCATAGATCAGAAACAGGCTCTTTATTCTGAGTACTTGAAAAGAGGGAAGTTTGAGCAGGTCGCATGACAAAAGGTGGTGCAGATGAGGGATGATAAGCAGCTCGCTTGGTAGTATGTAGATGAAAATGACATAGTCCATCTTTAACTTTCCCTTTGAGTAAGATGGCCTTTGTGGTTTGATCCTTAATGAGACAATAAGAAAGATGGAATTCAAAAAAGACATTATTATCAGAGGCAAAATTGGAAACGCTAAGAAAATTTTTAGTGATTGAGGGAACATGATGAAGATTTTTTAGTAAAAAGGTCTTAGAATTGAGGAGTTTTGAGAAAAGAGTTACCAATGTGGGCAATGTTCACTCCAGCTTTCCTATTTGTAGACTGTTCTCTCTGAAATATTCTGAGGCCACATTTAGATTCGCGAGGTCATTTATCACGTGCGCAGTTGATCTAGAGTCAGGAAACCAGAGAGTATCAGTGTCATAGTCCGCATGCGAGCTCATGCTTCAAGCATTCCCAAACTGTGTCATATGCAACGAAGGGTTTCGAACTGACTACTGGTTGGATTGAGTGTTACTACAGAAATTGTCATTCCTGTACCAGCACCTATATGCTGTGTGTCCAAAAATATAGCAAATCTGGCAAACAACTCCATCTCCTCCATTTGACCTTCCTCGGCAACCTCTTTTTCCTCCCCTACTACCTCTGAAACTGGTTCTACCTCCTCCGCGATCTCTTGAGCTTCCTCTGTTTTGTTGATAATTGTTATTGACTCTTGCAGTGTTGACCTGTGTTGCAGTATTGATGGATGGATGGGACCCTTCCGTATTGATATACAAGGTATTGTTGTTTTTAGTTTCTAATCTGGCCTCGTAGATGAGCAAAAGAGCATGCAACTCGGCTATCTTGTAGGGTTGCGGCCTAGATATCACATTAACCATCACTGAGTCGTACTCACTTCCTAGCCTAGCTAAAATATGCAAAATCTGTTCTTTTTCAGAGATCTTGTTTCCTACAAAAGCTAAAACATCACAGCAAGATTTTATTTTTCCCAAATACTCATTCATAGACAATGCATTCTTTCTCAAGGACTGCAACATTATCCTATACTACATTATCTTGGCTTGAGACTATGTGTCAAGATTATTCTCAAGAGCAGACCATATTTCTTCAGATGTATTGAAACCAACAGTTAGAACAAGAATACTCTCACTTAGAGAGAACAGAATCCATGAGGCTAAGATTTGATCTTGCCTTTCCCATGCAGAAAAGAGAAGACTTGTTTGATTTTCTTCATAAGCTAAAAACTATAGTGGAGTTGAAGAACCTTTCTTGATGAATGCTTGAAGACCATAGCCTTTGATGATCGTCAAGGCATGTTATCTCCAAATCAAGTAATTATTTTCATCTAATTTTGTTGAAATGAGCTGACTTTGGGGATAAACGATTTGGGGTAGGGATGAGGAGGTTTGGGTTGAGGAGGAAGAGCTATTGTGAGACAATTTATAAAGGATAAACAGAGTCAGGCACACAAACCTGCTCTGATAGCATGAAGAAAAAAACAGCGAGCTCATGGCGAGCTGATATAGTGAAAGCGAGTTATTGTAAGATGAGAGTGTACTGTAATATTATTGGGGAATGTTTGTCGTACACATCATTAATGAAAAACACGGCTATTTACAGCAGCATAGTTGACTAGAGTTGCCTTAAATCCTATGGTCAGATTTGACACAGTACATTTGATAACGACTAGCTATGATCGTGTGGCTCACATTGCTACAGTACTATTGACAGCTGTTGTTGACTGGACTGTACTATGTTAGGGCTATCGTCATCCGACGTGGTGTACGCTCCATGTAGACTTCTGATGCCGAGACCTGTCAGGTCGGCACTCACTTGACTTGATCACATTAGGTCGCAATGTATGCGAATTGAATCTATTAGGTCGCCAACCTGCGACCTGAAGATATCAGGTCGCCATGTCACTTTGTAGTTATGCAATTTGTTCCCATTAGGTCGTTGTGGTTGCCATATCACTCTATAGTCAAGCGACCTATTCGCGTCAGGTCGCTGTGACTTATACTGTCGTTTAACATTGAGTTTATCCACTCTAAATCTTTCATGCATCGAATCAAGCCTGATAATTTTCTCATGGATCTGGCGAGGTGTGCAAATCAGGTGCCATTTTCTTTGTTTTCAATTTTTGCCAAAATTTTTACGGCTATGCTATTTGCTTTTGTATTTTAGCAATCTGTAACTCTTAGAGTATGTCTGTAGGTTTATGCCATTGATTATGGACTTGCCAAGAAATATAGACTCATCAACGCATCAACATATCCCATATAGGTAAGGTGCCTTCAGTATAGATATATGGGATAATTACAAAAGATACCACTGAGATTTGAAGTACTTACAAATAAACCCAGTAATCTTTAAAAATTACAAAAACTACTATTGAGGTTTGGTTCCGTTTACATTTTGGCCCAATCATTAGTTAACGTAACGTAATTGATTTTCAGATACTTGCTATTGATTTTGTTTTTTACTTTTTTTTTTCTTTTTTGCTATTACTGTTATTCTTTTGTTATTAGTCGTATGATACACATTATTCCCCCTTTTATTGCTTGGATTTTGATTTTGTTCGAATCGTATGTTCTTTGTGTATGTGTTCTACTGTGCATTATTGTGTGGTTTGAATTCCTATCATCAGTAAATTTAGGCATTTTTCTAAATTGAACAATAATAGATCACAATTTTAAAGTTTGCCAGTTACTGTTTAAATTGTCGTCAAGGGGATTTTTCATTTAGTTTGTGTTATTGTTTCGATTAACGCAATGAGCTGTTTGCTATAAATAGTAATATATTTTTCATTTAGTTTGTGAATTGCCTTTTAATTGTTCATGTGATATTGAATTTTTCATTTACCATGCTTAGTTATATTATTTGGGATAAATTATAGAATTCATCCATTAACTTTTTGAACTTGGCAAAAATGGTCCACTAAATATAGGGGTGGTAAATTTAGTCCACCAATTAAATATTTGTCGTACTTTTAGTCCAATTTTAATTGTGGACTAAATCTGCAACAAAAACTTGGACTAAATATGCAACAAGAATTTAATTGGTGGACTAAATTTGCAACTCCTTGGATTTTGACCGACTGTCATTTGGTCAAAATCCCCAAAATTGGACTAAATGTGCGATAAAAATTTAATTGGTGGACTAAATTTATACCCCCTGTATTTAGTGGACCATTTTTGCCAAATCCAAAAAGTTAATGGACGAATTCTATATTTTAGCCTATTATTTGTTTTAATCTAACATAAAAGGTCTCTGAAAATATGCCTTTGTGATGGACAACATGCTTATGATGACAAAGTAAGCTCTTAGCTGACCACATGTTTAAATTCATTGATTGCAAAAAACAAAAGTATGAATATTTACAACCTTAGATTTCATTATTGTTGGTTTAACTACTAAAACTTGATGTGTTATGCATTTTGAGCCTACTTTCAGAATAATTGTTAAATTTAGGTTCGTTTACGGTTTGTAAACAAGTATGACTCTAGTTTTACTGTTACTATGAAATTGATCATGATTCTGTTTGCATAATCGAAGAGATAGAATAGTCGAAAGATGTTGTTTTCTCGGACTTTCTATTTATTCCCCTTCTAAAGACAAAATAATTTATTTACAAAAGTCGATGATAAGTAGAAAAATGTTCATGTTTTAACTGTTAAAATCATATACTTATATTAATTTTATTTATTTGCATCGTTGGTTTTTCTTCTTATTGGGACATTTGGATGATACTTTAATATTGGAATTTATGTTTATTTCAGTGATTTTGAAGTAATTTTGGGCTTGAGATGGACGAGCGTAAGCCTACAATTGGAGCTAAACGAGAAGAGCCAAAATAACAAAGAAGTCAGTCAACACTACGTCCATTTTCCACACTGGGATACCCAGTGCCAACTTGGATTCAGAAACTACACAAATCTGGCCAGAAAAATAAATCAGGACGGCTCCAAATCCTTTAAAACAGACAGTGGACAGACGACAGCAACCTCAGAGGAGGAATAGACAGCTGCTAGACATCATATAGAAGGAGATTATGAGAGATAAATCAGATGGGAACAGGGATACAAGATAATAAAACTGAACCCTATACGAGATATGGGACGTGAAGTTGAGCAACAACGGAGTAGAAACAGAGCAGCAACTCAACAGCAACACAGCAGGTTTTGGAGATCTTGGACAGAGCTTGATCGCTTCTGCTACATTATTTAAAAATATTTTTATCTAACTATATCTAACTAACTAACAAAACCCCAAAATGTTGGCTTCTCTTAAAAAGAAAAGTTTCAAAAGGGAGAACGTACCAGCATTCTTGTTTGGTCAATCCTGAGGATCAGAAGGTATAGAAACTACACTTTTGTCCTTCACGCCAATATTTGTCTTCTTCTTACCCTTCCATATAAATGCATAAATTCAAATTCCATTAGGAAAATCAAAGGAAAATAAACTTCACAAAAATAAACACACATGATCTAACACCCATATGCCACATTAATTTGAGATATTACATGTACACATACCTCAACAAAGAACTTTGCAACACACCAAAAACTGATATTCATCCCAAAATCTCTTTAAACTGGTTGTAGTAATTGAACTATCACCCCAAGAAGTTGAGATGATTAGACAGCTCATGATTAAGGAAAGCCTTTCTGTATATTTTTTCATAAACTACCAATTTAATTATTATGTACAAATTAATATCAATATACGTGCTATAGCTCAAGGCTACTCCGAATACAACGTCACTGTTGTTCTCAAAAGAGAAGACTGCATAAAAGCATTACGAGTGCAAACGCATACTAAATTTCATAAAATAATATCCAGCATACTCAAACGCATGATCTAACCCCCATATGCCATATAAATTCTAAATCCGAAAACATCAAAAAAAAAAAAAAAAAAGGAAAATGTACCAGCATTTTTGTTGGGAGAAATTTACTTTCGGTTGAGATTTCTGTGGAGTTTGTCCCATCAATTGACGTATACTATAGGGTTTGGGATTTTGAAGACGGAGAGGATATTGTAGACACCGAGGATTCGTGGTTTCCAAGAATTGAGGTAATTTGAAGATGCAGTTTCGGGATTGAAGACGGAGATTATATTGTAGATGGCGATGGTTCATAGTTTCCAAGAATGGAGGTAATTTGAAGACGTGGAGGAGATGGAGCTTGCTTCGGTGTAAAAAAATGGAGATAAATGCAAGTGCTTAATTGTTGAAATGAGAAACACACATAATTAGCAAAATGCCACCGGGAATTCATAAATTACTAACATATCATCGGATAATTGCTGAAAAAGAATAACAATAATTGATTAAGAGTCATTCTCATTTCTCACCTAAACATTTATTCTCACATGATCATTTATATATATATATATATATATATATATAATATATATATATATATACATATATATATATATATATATATATATATATATATATAGGTTCAAATGAGAACCATATTTCTATATGTGAACCTAGGGTCAATTATGAGCCTTAGATCTAATTAAATAGATGGATTAGATTTTTTGGTTTTTCCTTATTTAATTAAAAGTATTATGATTATATAATAAATGCACTACTACTGTATATAACTGGAAATATTAATAAACCACTGTAATTGTATAATAAAAGCCCTGCTGGTATATTATAAAAGCTCTAGTTCGCAGGTTCTCATATAATGACATGGTTCCAATTGATCACACCCCTAGCTTTTATAATATACTAGCAGTGCTTTTTATTATACAATCATAGTGCTTTATCGATATTTTAGTTATATACACCTGTAGAATTTTATTACACAATCCTAATACTTTAATCAAATAAAAAAATACACAAAAAATCTGATTTATCCATTTAATTAAATTTAAGATCATAATTGATCATAGGTTCACATATAAGGACATAGTTCTCATTTGAACCTAATCACAACCACACCACACACACACACTAATAAATATATAATATATATATATATATATATATATATATATATATATATATATATATATATTATATATATATATATATATATATATATATATATATGATTAGGTTCAAATGAGAACCGTGTTCCTATATGTGAACCTAGGGTCTATTATGGGCTTTAGATCTAATTAAATGATGGATCGGATTATTTGTGTATTTCTTTATTTGATTAAAAGTATTAGGATTGTATAATAAAAGCCTACAGGTGTATATAACTAAAATATCAATAAAGCCACTATGATTGTATAATAAAAAGCACTGCTTGTATATAATAAAATGCACTAGTTCGCAGGTTCTCATATAATAATATGGTTCCATTTGAAACCCACCCTTATATATATATATAGAGAGAGAGAGAGAGAGAGAGTTTTGGATCATGTGGGAACCAAATCCCTGTGTGGGAACTAGGAACCCCACACGATCCACAAGATTGAATTTTTTTGATGGACAAGATCATTCCAATTAATTATATAATTAATATATTTATATTAATGAAAAGGTCTTATATGTAATTACACTCAATATCCCATAAATAAAACCTTTGACCATCAAAATTTTTCCTAAAATCCCATTCAGACGTTTTTTTTCATATAAAATTCATGCAATTAAAACACACTCCACGTAAGGAAAAATCAATGACTTATTTATGGCCTGTAGAAATCAATGACTTATTTATGAAATTAATCACACTCATCGTTTTTGTAAACAAACAGAAAAATCCTTTCACCACATTAAGAAAACTTGATCTCTTATTCTAAATATACAAAAACACACAGCAAACAGTAAGGAAAATTAGAAAGTGATTATTATCTTCTAACTGAAGAAAAGGGAAAAAAAAAAACTTTTGCCTTTTGGTGAACCGTAAATACTAATGCGGGACACACGACTCAATTAAACTTTTCATCTATTTCTAATGCTAGATAAATTCTCAAACTTGATAAAATAGTCTTCAAACAACGATAAATCACACTTGGCAAAGTGTTGTGGCGTAGTCTAAAGGTTCATATAAATTCGAGAATCTTGGCAAAGTGTAATATTTAAATTCAAGAATCCGTCTTGCTTTGTTCCTTTTCCAATGTAACTAACTTCAACAACCTCCTTATCAAACTTTATATAATAAAAATCTTTAGCATTGTCTCATTTTTTAGACTACATAATGCTTTAGTTCTGTATTACAACAGATATGAACTCCCTGTTTTTATTTTTATATTTGATTAAACGTTGGATTTAGTTTCTTCTACTTAATTTATTATACATAATCTATAATAATATTTGTTTGATAGTTTTTAAAATAATTTTCTCATCGTATAAGAATCATTTTCTCAGTAATTTTCTTCACGTATTTCATATCCAATAAAAATAGAGATTGATATTCACTCAATGCTACCTCAATATAAAAAAAGGAAAGCATTATTTTTGTGGTTTTCTATTGGAAAATCAAGATCATAACTCATAAACTGTCTACCTTTGATAACTTGTTCCAGAGTCAATGTATATTTGATATCCATCATAAAGAAAAATGTAAATTCTCATTAAGTTCCAATAAGGGGCCATTAAATTTTATTAAATTTCAAGAAACTGATTTATTTAAAAAAAAAAAAAAGTACAAAGAGATGAGCATAATTAGTATTAGGTATCCAAGCACTTAAAAATGCATTAGCCTTTCCCTTACTTTTCAAGGTCCATGATCGCAGCTAATTCATAAACTTTCCTACAAATCCTTTAACATTGCATTATAAGAAGAAAAAAAAGGAATTAAAAAAATGGTTGGTGAGTTAAAAGGCCTCTGCATTTTGACAATCCTTGATATAGCAGGTATTGAACATGTAAAAAGTGAAGGGGAATGTGGTAAACTATTATATACACCAACACAATAGTTATCATAAAAGCCAAAAAAAAAAAAAAAAAAAAGGCCAAACAGCATTACATATACATTAAACAGTCAAAGGCACCAACAGTCCCCAATTTTGCCACCCATACAACTAATGACATAACAAACACAATACCACAAATTGTCCAAATAACATCTGAGTTGGGATTAATTAGTAATATATCCCAACTGCATTTATTTATTTATTTATTAATATTTAAGTCCTTTACAAGAACAAGGCCAAAGATACCAAAGTTACTATAGCTACGGTACATAATTTTATAGTTCATCCCAACGGCGGAAGACAATTAAGTTGTTTTTCAACTATAACCATTGAGTAACTGCTGCTCTTGCCCTACATATATATATATCTTCCTGCAAAAAAAAGGATAAAAGAATTATGTTCTTAACAAATAGTAAGACATAACGACAAGAATGACGAATCGACCCATGCTTTCGACTCGTGGATTTTTCTGCAACAACAGGATCACATTTATTTCATCCATGTTCTGTACGAAGATAATGTTATTATATTTTTCGTTTCATTTATGTCGATTATCACCTCTCGTTTTCAATTTAATTGTCGAYATTTCATGAATAGGATTTCGTATAAATAAATACCTAGTAGATAAGTATATGTATATTACACGCCGAGCTCATCTCCTAGAAGTAAAGAGATCCTGCCAAACAATGAAAATCAAAAATAGTTAATACCAGAATTAATTAATTAATTACAAGCCGATCACRAGAGGCATACAAATTACAGTTACCCTGCCACCAGTTAGCATATCAAGTTTATATTATTAGCACACATTTATAATTAGCATATCAAGTTTATATTATTAGTAAGCATCAGAAATCCCTAATTATAGCAACATGAACTACTAACTATTAGCATGCTACTTGTGTTTTTCAACATATGCGAAAAATATATTTTTTAGCATTTCAGATATGTATGTTCAGCAAACTCAAATTGATGAAGTTTTTAAAAGGTTAAAGGGCGAGATATGATACCTAAAATTAATTTCAGCATATTAAAAAATTAACAGCATATTACCAAACAAAAATTAACACATTAAAAAAAYTGTAATTTTCAGCAAAAAAAATCTATATGCAATTGCACATTTTCACACATAAAATAATAGTTACTCTAGATTGACTTCACCGTTCAAAAAAAACAAAAAAAAAAACTATATGCAATTGCACATTTTCACACATAAAATAATAGTTTCACGAACAGTTGATCCAAAAGAACAGTACATCAATGGATGGATCGTCGTTTACTAAAAACAAATGCAAAAAAGCAATAATGATATCACAACCAACATACAATCACATTTGATTTAACAAAAATACTATCACGTTAGTTAACACCAATATACATTAAATAAGAAACAAACGACACCATTATTAGTAAAAACTTGAATTTTGTTTTAACATAAAGTTCCTGCTGACAATAAACGTGGGCAAAACAAGCGACTGGTCCTAGACACTGTTATAAGTAAAACACAAATATTGAAATTAACATAAACGACAACCACATTTGATTGACATCCCAAAATACCATTACGTTAAATTAGCACAAATATATATCAAAAACAGCAACAAATGACTCCATTATTATCAAAACTTAAATATTTTTTCGTAGAGTTCCTAGACAATAACAAATATGAACATAACAATAGACTGATCCTAGACAGCATTATAAGCAAAACATACATACAAAAACTAATATCACTGAATACCCAAGAAAAAATATATATTCCAATCAATGTATAATCGTATTTGATTAACATCTCAAGCACTAACACACAAATTTAGCACTAATATATATTAAAATTAGCAAAAAATGACACCTTCTTAAATAGCATCATTACAAAAATATTACCGCTTAACAAGAACTAAATATATGCTGCAATCATTTAAAGACTTAAAGACGACAAAATTAGCATCACTGGACCTATTGTTAAGTATAACTGGAATACAAAACAACTCATCCAACCCGTTAGCATAACTTGAACTTCACTCACCCGTAAGCATAAACATATAGATCAAACTACAAACAAAATTAGCATCATTGAACCTATTGTTTAGCATAACTGGAATGCAAAATTAGCAAAACAACTTAAACAAACTGAGCAACAGAGACCAAGAAACCTCTCAACTTACCTTTAGTTCTAGATTTATTAGCACATCCTGGACCAACCGAGCGGGGGCCTTCGGCGTCCGTTTCCAACGAGTTCATATACGGAGAAACCTCCGCCGTCTCCGTCGAGATCTTCGCCGTCGGTTACGTCAAGGATTTCCTCATCGGCACCATCCGTTTCCTCCTCAGCACGTGCCTCAAGAGATCCGCTCCGCTGTCCTCAGCGAGGGAGGCGTCGCTCGGGACACCGACGTTCAGCGCCGTCCAGATCCGCCGCCAATCCGGCAGATTCCAAAGCGTCCTCAACATTTTCGAAATCGGGTTGCTAATTCGTGTGGGTGGAACTGCGAAAATACGGGAATGCTTTGATTCTATTTTCGATTGCTTATTTTTGTTGTTGAAGAAGGTGAAGAATTACTCAGTTTTTCTCTGTCTGAAAACCCGCAATGATTCTGGGAGGGGATTTACGCCTGAATTTTGGGAATACAAGAAATCCCAAGGATACCCTTTCACAAACAAAAAAAGCAGGCGTGTAGATAAATTAGTTTTTCATATCTTAAATAAATCAATGAATTATGATCGTTTGATCAATCTATTTCGATGACCGAGATTGGTTCTCAGTTCCCACACAGGGCTTGGTTTCCACGAGATCCCACCCCTATATATATATATATATAGGATTAGGTTCAAACGAGAACCATGTTACTATATGTGAACCTAGGGTCAATTATGATTCTTAAATTTAATTAAATGGATGGAACAAATTTTTTGTGTATTTTTTTATTTAATTAAAAGCGTTAGAACTGTATAATAAAAACTATATAACATAAAATATTAATAAAGCACTGTGATTGTATAGTAAAAACATCGGTTCGCATATAATGATATGTTTTCATTTGAACCCACCCCTATATATATATATATATATATATATATATATATATATATATATATATATATTGTTTACCTATATATAAAATAATTTATTTAAATATTTTAATATATTCAAAACCAATTATTTTTACTTGAGGAAAAACAAAATAAAAATCACGAGTTTAGTACTAGTTAATATATTAAACGGTAGGGTATAATTGAAAAACGCATGTAAAATTTAATCTTTCAATCATACTAACTATTTTTACTTAATCATTGTGAAGTCTATATCTATGGGAAATGGAATACAAAAAAGGGGCAATTGCCACATACTACATAGGAAAAAATATTTTTATCAAATACTCTGACTAATTATATAAAATGTCAAATAGTCCAACCATAAATATATAATTACAAGTTTACCCCTAATAATAATAATAATAATAATAATATCAATAGACAATATATCACCACTTCCCGCCGTCTTCCGGCCACCGAAAAATTTTTCGGCGAAATTTTTATTTTTTTTGCTCATCAAGTATAAAGTTAGAAATCTAACTATAAAGTAAGAAGTTTTTAATAAGATATTTTCTTACCTTTTCATAAATAAATTATAAGATTTTCACTATAAATTAAGATTTTTTTCCTTTTTTTTAACATAAATTAAAAATATATTTACTTTAGAAAATAAAGTAAGAAACTTCACTATAAAATAAAAACTTCACCTACTTTTCCGAATATAAAATAACAAACTTTCTTACTTTAAAGGATATAAAGATTTTATTAATTTTTTGAACATAAAGTATGAAATTTCACTATAAAATAATATGTAATTTGTATTAAATAAGAAAATACATAATAATAATAATTTGCTATTAAGCAAGAATTTTTTTTTCTATGTTTTTTAGCAAAACAAAAGTGTGTAATAAGTAAAAAAAAAGTGTGTAATAAGTTAAAAATACATAACAACATTTGGACATTAAATGAAAAATATGTTACATATAGTAAGAAATTCGGACATATAGTAAGAAATATTTCCGGTGACCGATTTATTTTTTAAACATTAAGTAAAAAATATTTGGACATATAGTAAGAAATATTTGCACATATAGTAAAAAATTCAAATATATAGTAAGAAAAATGTGGGTTAAAAAAAAAAACTAACTAGACTGACTCTATAGACATACAGTAAGAAATTCTGGGCAGATTAAAAAAAACAAAAAAAACGCCAAAAATAAATTTCGGCAGCCGAAAAATATTCCGGTGGCCGGAAAATATTTTCAGATGATAAGAAAAAGAAAATGTGATCGGAAAAAAATTCCGGCAGCCGACGGTAGGTGGCGGCAGTTGGTGGCCCCAAATTTTTTTTTATTTATTATTATTAGTTATTTTGATAGTAAGGGTATTGTTCATATCACAATTTTGTACTATTTGACAAAAAGTAAGTATTATTTTACTTAAAATTAAATGTAGGACTAATTGACAAATGGAATACTATTTCACAATTTCCCCTACAAAATATCACCAAAGTTCCAAACATCATCACCAACTACGAATAACAAAAGTGGTCATCACCAATAACCATTAAGACAGAAAAAGGAGCCTCACATTAGAAACTAGACAAACAATCTTAACACTCATTGCAGTACAAGACAATCTTGAATAAGATGTTGCGTTTTAGTGGAATTATTATATGTATTCTCCAGCAAGCTGACATCATACTCCTTGTCTAGCTGCAAATTAGCGGCCTCACGAACATACCTCTTCACCTCTTCAAATCCATCCTCCGATAGAGAAACCTCGGCAAGGAGTCGCCACGTGTACTGTTCAGATGCCTCGTCGTAATCTTTTTTCCTCTTAAGAACCATGTGTCCACTAATTTCCCAAACAGCCGGGTTTACTTCAGTGTCCAGAAGCTCCTGACTCACTTCTCCGCGCGCTTGTTTCTCAGCATAACACTGAGGCAGCAGAAAGACTCTCTTGCCACAATCAGAAATCAGTACATTGAATGGGATATTGTTACTTTGAAGGTATCCGCAAGACCTCGCCAAAGCAACGCACAAATCACGCAATTCACACCCACCCTCAAAAACGAGCCCTCGCACGGGATAATTCAGCAGCTCAGATACCACCACTCTAGTCTCATACGCCCCCTCTCCGCTCATTATTCTGCACGCCCGCGCTTTCTCTATCGGAAAAGGCACGGACAAGTAGTACGCCTGAAAGTGGAGGTGATTAATGGTGGCGAATGCGCCCAAACTGTTGTAACCGACTCTGAAAAATGGGTCCGACGCCTCTTTAGCCAAGTGATGAGCGAGGGACAGGCTGTCGACGTCTATTTGCTGAGGCAAGCAATCGAGGACGCGGGGTATCAGAAGCACATGCCCATATTCAATGGGACTTACATTGATGGCAACCACACTGGGCGAGCCTTCGTCATTTTCGACCAGGCTGCTAGGTAAATAATGAGATTTTTGGTTGTTTTTGCTCGGCTCGAACCGGAAAAGCACTTCCTCCTGGCCCACTTTGGTGAAGTTGAATTTGTTTTGGTCAAAGGGCTGAAGAACCTTGTCGACACGAAATTCTGTTGGGCGTTTCTTAAGGTGCCGTCCCTCGTTCAGCTGGGCGATAAATCCGTATTTGCCGGGAATGACCTTCGTCTCGCAGGAGGTCACGCCGTATCTGAATAGACCCCGGCTCATACGATCCTCCCACTGCTCTAACAACAGGTTGTTCAGAAAGGACATTGGAGAACACAGTCCATCACAAGATCCATGAGTGTTGTTAAAAGCATAGAGAGGTAGCTTGGAAACAGGCAAGCAACATTTCCCGAGGCAATTGCGGCCGCAGCATTGGGACTTGGCTTTGAGGTCATCAGAAGATCCTTTCTCCTGATGGTTTGAAACCACCGTGGGGACTCTCTTTATAGTCAACATCCTGCCTACACAAACACTATGCTATTTATCTCTCGCTGTGTGGGTAATTTTGTATTTTCTAATAATATTTTTTTTCAATATACAAAATAAATCGAGACTTATAAGGCAGTTGGCAACAGGTGGAAAAAGGCGAGGCCGCCACCGGCGAGGAAGAGGATATCGGAAATTGATGCGTGTCGTCTACTGTAAGGCCGCAAGTCGAAGCTCTCTGATGAAGTTGAATAGTTAGGGTTTGGAGGAGACAATCGAGAGAGTTAAATAGAGCCCTGATTATTAAATTCCTCTTTGCAATTGAAGTCAACTACTAATACGATTAGAATTAGGTATCATATGGATTCCAGGAAGAGATTTTGTTTACTATGCAGTGTAGGACTTCGAAAGAAAGGAGGATTGGTAATCCAGTTTTCTTTCTATAATATCGTAGATTCTTAGGATTCGTATTGACGGAGAATCTATCTATATATATATAAAATTTAGGTGAATTTAACGGTTCTTAATTAGAAAGCCTAAAATTAATTTAATAACTGTAAATGTATACCACTAATTAAAGAATGGTACATTCACGTTACATGATTAATTAAACGTGTGCAATGTTCCCATACTTAATCACTATTTAATAATAATTACTATTATTAAATAATTTTATATTTAATGTTTAGATTAAAAAAAGAGTTTTATTTACTTACTTATAAATATTCAATATATTTTATATTCTTAACCCGTACATTATAATTAGGAATGAGCACGAGACTTGAAAATATCCGAACGGTACCGAATTTCGAATCGAACTGTAACAAAATCGAAAAATCTCCGTAGAAATCGAAAAGTTCTATATAAATAAATAAATATATATATATATGTGTGTGTGTGTGTGTGTGTGTGTGTGTGTGCGCGCGTGTGTGTGAATAACATTGATTTTATTATATAATTAAAGTGCATTGTACTTTATTAATATATATCAGTTAAAAAATTGAGAATTTATTTAATTAGATATAAGGTTTATATTTGATTTTAGGTTTACAAGTAAAGACATAATTTTCATACTTTATATATATATATATATATATATATATATATATATATATATATATATATATATATATATATTAATGCAAGATTCTCTTAATTTATGTGTGTGCTTCGTATGCTTCGTTTGCCAAAAAAGAAAGTGTGGTGCTTCATTTGCTTATGTGTCATCCGAACCTAATATTTACCTAACTTATTACTCTTCTTTTTATTGTATCTTACCTAATTTAATTATTTATTATAGTTTTCCTTATTCAATATTTTCCTTTAATTCTTCTAATATAAAAATATAAAAAAATCATATATAATTAGTAGATAAGATATATATTAGTTATTTTAATTAAAATAAAAACTACATATGAAATAATTTTAATTAAGAAAAAATTATTATGAAAATAATTAAATAAATTTTATTAATAATAGAATTTAAAATAATTTTATTTTTGGAGTTTGATATTCTATATAGGTAAAATATGAGTTATTTACAATAATATAAGTATGTAACTAAATATTTGTAATGTATTCAATATAAAAGTATTAAATTATAAATTAAACACAAAAAATAATTATAAATTAGACACCAGTACAATGCGATACGGGTTGAGAGTATGACATCTTTGAATATCTCAAAGTATATAACTAATAATTATTAACGAATTATTCTCAACATTAATATATAAAATAATTTGATAATAATAATAAATAATAAAATATTAGACACGGGTTTAGAATGTGACGCCTTTTGAATTTTTGTAAGTATATAATTAAGATTATTAATGAATTTAATTTAAACTTCACATACAAAATCATTTAATATTTATAATAACTAATAAACACTACTATAAAAAACGTCATGGGAAAAGGATTACAGGAGTCGGTTGTTGTCAAAATATGATGCCTATAGTGGCGCGGGGTCTTTTTTATAATAAAAAGAATTATAGGCGTCGGTTTTAAAGTAGAAACTGATGCCTATAGTCGCGCGAGATTTTTTTGTAATAAATAAAAGTTATATGCATCGGTTGTCAAAAGACAACCAATGCCTAAATATTAATAACATCGGTTGTTCCTCAACAAACGATGCGTTTAATAATAAGATAAGCGAAAAATCTCATTAAAATAAATGGACATCGGTCTTGATCAAACAACCAATACCTATACAATTCGGGAAAAATCAATATGCATCGGTTGTTGGACGCCAACCGATGCCTTTAATAGAAATAAATTCAGAAAATATATATGCATCGGTTCATGTAGAGCAACCGATGCTTATAACCAAATACGAGTATCAATTCTGAATAGAACCGATACTTATTCAAATTTAATTACGCGCCCATTCGCGAGAATAAAGGGTGATATATTTGGATAAAATCGATGCCTATAGGTGCACTATGGGCATCAATTGTTATTAAAGTAATTGATGCCTTTATGTACCTATGGACATCGGTTATTCTAGAGTAACTGATGCTTATATGTTCATATAGGCATCGGTTGCTATACGATAATCGATGTCTGATGCCTATAGTGACTGTATATATACAAAAGGCATCGGCTTGTGATGACTATATGCATCGGTTTTGGTCAAACAACCGATGCATATTTATATTATTAGCATCGGTTTCAAAACCGATTCCTATAGTCCAGATTATAGGCGTCGATCTAATATGCATCAGTTGTAGAACCGATGCCTATTAGAAAAAACAACCGATGTTGTTTGGGGTTTTCTGTACTAGTAAAATAGATTAAACATGTATAAGACACGGGTTGAGAATACGTTATTTTGATTTTTTTATTTTAAATTTAAAATTCAGTAATTAATCACAAATATTTTTTATTTTTATTATTTGATAAGTCTCGTATAACACATGATGTTAAACAAGTATATATTAATGCAAAATCCTCCTAATTTATGAGTTTATTTCGATTGCTTCGCTTGAATAATAAAAAAACTTGGTGCTTCTGTTGCTTTTGTGTCATCCGAACCTAAAATATATTTAATTTAATATTCTCCTTTTATTGTATCTTACCTAATTTAATATTTTTTTATTATATTTAGCCTAACTTAATAGTTTTCTTTTATTATAGTTTGTCTGATTCAATTTCATTTACACTCCTAATATAAAAATATAAATAAGTCATATATAATGAGTAGAAAAGAAATCTAAATTAATTATTTTAATTAAAAGAAAAATTACATATGAAATCATTTTAATTATAAAAAAAATTATTTATGAAAATAATTAAATAAATTTTGTTTATAGTAAAAGTTGAAATAATTTATTTTTTAAATTTTATGCATTCTGTATAGATAAATTATGATATATTTGCAATAACTGAAGTATGTAACTAAATGTTAGTAATTAATTAAATATAAATATAAAATAATAAAACTATATAATAATAATAATAATTAATTAATAGTTATTAGACAATGGCACAATGCTAGAAGGATTGAGAGTATGACACTTTTTGAATTTTTGAAAGTATGTAAATATAATTATTAATAAACTAATCTAAACATTAAACTATAAAATGAGTTAAAATTAATTAATTAATGTAGATTAGAGACGGGTTCAAAATGTGATATCTTTTGAATTTTTATAAGTATTTAAATATAATTATTAATAAATTTAAATTAAACATTAAAATATAATACTAATTAATAATTATAATAATTAATAACTTAAACAGGGCACGGGTTAAGAACACATCCTTTCAAAAAAGAAAATTAAATTTAAGATTTAAGAATTTTCACAAATGTTTTTTTATATTTAATTTTTTTATAAATCTCGTGTAATACACGGATGTTAAACTAGTATGTATGTATGTATGTATGTATATTTATGTGTGTGTGTGTGTGTGTGTGTGTGTATATATATATATATATATAGGGTTGGGTTCAAATGAGAACCAGCTCTTATTTGCGAACCAGGGGACTAATCTGGACCATATATTCATGAAATCCGGTGGTTACAATTCATTGAGATTTGGTATTTAAAAAGGAAAAAAAAATAAAACAGACGCAATATCCAGTCGGTAGGGGCAATTTTGGCCAAAAAAAAAGTATAGAAAATCCCGCCATTCAATCATGGACGAGATTTCTGGAAAACCAAAAGGCAACTAAAAACCCCCGTTTCATATATCGAAGCACACGCAATTTTTCTGAGAAACAATTGACAATCTGCTCTACAAATTTCCGAATTTGAGAGAAGAAGAAAAAAGTTTGAGGATTGAAGATGGAAAATGTTGGTCGGCGATCAAGAGGTCATCGGCGAACCGCCCTGGCTGGAGAAGAAGGTACAATTTTTCGCCCGTATTGATAGCGTAGTTTGCGTAAAAAACCCTAGAAGTCGAAAAAAACACTGAATCAAATTTACCCAGAAGTTTAATGTCCACTTTTTCAGTTGGCCGACTTAATTTCGCTATAATACATTTTTTAATCTTGACGAAACAATGATTATCTGATATTACTAAATTTTTGTTACTGTTTTGTATAGTGTTTTTTGAATGTTTAAGTGTCCATTTGAATGTTTTGGGAATATGTATGTACTGCTTTCATATTCGAAAATTAATGTATTGGTTGATTTGTAGTGCCTTTTGGTTTATGTATATAGTGCTTCAAATTTAGAGTGCTTTTTGATTAAATGTATAGTGTTTGAAAGCATAATGTTACCCTAATGTTTTGATATATGTTTTTAGTGCTTTGGTTTTTTTTTTGAATTAATTTGAACACCATGAAGAAGAGAACACATAATGTATAATGCTTTTGGTGTATATATAAAATGCTTTGAGTTTGTCTGAGTATTAGTGGCAATCGATTAGTATGTTTTAGTGTATTTTGATAGTGCTTTCAAACATGTTTGTATTGTTCATTGTAAATTAATATGATTTTTTTGTTGGAATAATGGTTTCTATAAGTTAATGCTTTATGAAATATGTTTGCAGTGTTTTCAGTATTGCACTATTGATCTCGTTTTATGTGTGTATATCTTTTCTTCTAAATGTACAGTGAGTTAGCAATATAATGATAGTGTTGATAAATTTCACTGAACCAATTTTTTATATATTTAAAGTGCTTTCCATTATAATTCATGATACTTTAGATATGAAAGTTCTCCGAATATGTATAATTATTAGTGCTGTCATGTTTGTGTGAAAAAAAAAATCTCTTTTTTTTATTAATATATGTATTGCTTTTGATGTACGTATGTAATGCTCTAATTGGAAATGTACATTGATTCTAGTTTCTGTTTGAGATGCTTAATTAATGAGGTTTTTTAGAATAGGAAAAAATTAGAGCAGTATTGGCAATAAATTGGATACTTTGTGCAGGGCTTGTTGGTGTGTGGGTTTGTGTTCCTATTATTTCTTTTATTTTTTTAAGAATTGTACAACATCTGTGTATGATGGTTTAACCTAGTGAAAATTTGCATATAAGATGGATGAACTTAAAAAACGCAAAGTCGCGAAAAGAAATTTGGATTGTGCCTTGGACAGTGAAGTGGCAGTTGGCAAGAATGCGACACACAGTGACGCGTTCGCTGCGGGGTTTGCATCGGTGAATAGTATAGCTCATTCTTCGCCTATTAGGATCGTTGTAGATTACGATATTGATGTTGTTGATCTCCTTATAAATGGAGGAAGTGGTTCCCCTCCCGAATCTGAAGCTGGTTCGACCGAGTGATATGTTAACAGCCTGAAGGAAACTTTTTTTATATTTTCTATTTTCAGCATTGAAGACTATTGAACTTTATTAGGACTTAATGTTTGTTTTATGTTGGACTAGTTGTTTTGGTATCTGAATTCCTCAAGATTCACTGGACAATATTTGCATGGTATTGACAACGTATTGCTTGTTAAAATAATTTTTTTTAAACGGTTTTTTTTTTGGGTTGGTTTCGTATGGATATGATAATTACCTGTATTATTACATGGCCATCAATTCATTATTGAAAAAAAATATGTAACCGAAGTATTATTATTTCATGGTGGGAGCATTAGTATATAATACAGGAAGCATTGCAAAGATTTTCTGTTTGTTAAAAAGAAAGCAGTATATAACACAGGCGAACACATTTCATTGTTGGTTTTTAAGGGCATTTTCATTCCTCTAATCCTTATTATTGCAAATGAAAGCAGTATATGATACAACCAAAAGCGTTTTTTATTTCCTCTACTCTTTATTATTAAATGAAAACGTAGCAAAGCACCAATCATTTTTGTTATTTTCAGTATGTAATGCATGATAAAGCAGTAAAAAACACAGGCGAAAAGCATTTTCATTCCTCTGAGCCTTATTATTAAAAGAAGACGTAATAATAAAGGAAAACGTAACAAAGCACCAATAATTGTCGTTATTTTCAGTATATAATGCAGGAGAAAACAGTAAATAACACAGGCGAAAGCATCTTCATTCCTCTGAGCCTTATTATTAAAAGAAAACGTAATAATAAAGAAAACATAACAAAGCATCAGTCATTTTCGTTGTTTTCAGTATATAATACAGGAGAAGCGGTAAATACCACAGGCGAAAGTATTTTTCATTCCTCTTAGCCTTATTATTAAAAGAAAACATAACATAGCACCAATCATTTTCTTTAGAAAAAATGTTGTGGTAAGCTTAAATGCTTGAATAATATTAAAATATTGTGGTCATCTTACTTGTAACTTATATTACCAATTTTGCGGTAGAATCAAGGGTCTCAATATGATGAACCATCATGACACATGCATCATAAAGCGCATGCACATTATTTGTAAATAAAAGTATATGTATCAGCTTCCAGGACCATAATGACATAATGTAAACCAATAAATTAAAATTGATGCAAACCGAGAACAAACCCAACTGTATTCTTGACAAAAACGTTCCAGCTTATTATTAAATAACCAAGTTCATTATTAACAGTAAATGGAAATATAACCCTCAAATTCACTACTATTTTACTGGACAATTCCGGGCATCGTGGTTCGGTTTCTGCTTGCAACGGCTACACATTCTCAATGGCTTGTTGCTATTTTCAATCGCCATCTCCTTAATTGACTTCATACGATTACGGGAGCCTTTATTATTGATGGTTGACGGTGGCAACACTGTTATATCATCGGGGATTGATGTACCATAGAAATTATCAAATAATCTGAACTTCACGGAAGATATATTCTGTTGAACCCCGTCCGCCGTAAGAGATATTTTCAAATCCCTAATACCACTTAACAACAATGACATATTTTCAACCTTTCCCTCGGCCAATCCAACACATGTGTAAAACTCGGACATGATTTGATTCATAAATGCTTTACTCTCCTCAATACAATCCGTTTGGCCAAGATTGACACCCTGCATATGATACATTGTATTCTTGAATGCAGATTTAGTCCAACGGCTAACGATGTACTTATCAGGCATCTTCTCAATTCTCAATTCTTTGAATACGAAAAAAATATGAGAGCACAATAAGCCTTCCCTCACAAATTTCTTGCAACTACACACAACAGACTCATCACTCCTGTCGTACGCAACCTTGAACAGACCACCCCGATCTTCAATGTCATATAAGACCATATTATCATTCTCATTTATACTAGAAACACGACAACCAAAACAAGCAGCGACAATCTCATATTGAACTTCTCTAAATATAAGAGTCGTATAGATAGACGAAGCATGTTTTTCAATTGCTAAAGGTGTTTCCAGATATGGAATTTTGGTTTCTTCCTGACTATTAATAGCATCAATCGTGTGTCTCTGTGAATCTAACGCACTTTCAATATTCAAATAAAATTCCAACAAGTTAGCACGAGGGTTGGTGTACCTGCCGAAGAACCCATTTTCAATCTCGGACATAGACGTAGTTCTAAATAGACGACTCATCGGGACATCCCTGAAGTACGCGGGTATCCACATTTCACGTATATCAAACATTGATTTGAACCAGTTGTTATTCTCCAAATTAAATTCGACCATGACTTGCTTCCATTGCACATAAAATTCCAAAGGCTCGAGAATATCGGACCAAACGATAGAATTCAGCTTGTCCCTGAATGATTGGTCATGATTTAGATTTGTTGGCACCTTTTCAGGAACTTTCTTCATAATGTGCCACATACACAAGCGTTTCCGTGTGCCAACAAGTACCTTCTCGATTGCAATCTTCATCGCCGAATCTTGATCGGTTATAATCATTGATGGACTACGACCCATTCAAGCCTTAAATTTCTCGAATAGCCATGCGTACGCGCCAACATCTTCGCTTGACACCAACCCAATGCCGAAAGAAACACATTTGCCATGGTTGTCTTTTCCGGTGAACGGAGCGAATATCATATTATACCTATTATGAAAATGAATAAATATTAGATTAAAAGCTTGTTTGAGTTTATCTATAGTGCTTCGAATTTTGACACATAACATATGCAACAGGATATTAAAAAACATATTCCTGTGCTGAAAGGTTGAAAAAAGCACCAATTAATTTTAATTTTGAATTGCTAATTTTTTTATTATTTTTTTTAATCACATCAGGTCTAAAACGCAAGGACGATATCTATAAAAAATATGTAAAATATGGAGAACTATCAAAAAATCATTTAATAAAATAAAACCTGTTTGTCGAATAGGTTGTGTCAAATGGCACGACATCTCCGAAAGTAGCAAAGTTCCTCCTGCACGTAGGGTCAGCCCAAAATAATCGAGTCAACTTCTCTTGCTTGTCAACAGCATAGTCAAAAATGAATGCCGAACACAGTTCTTTCTTTCTAAAAAGCTTCTCCAACAACATTTGAGCATCAAAACCAACGACGTATGCTTTCAAATCACGTGCAAATTTCTTAAACTCAACTTTCGTACAACCTATATTTGAATAACCACCCACTACTTCCTTAAAAAGCCTATACGATTTCGTAGCACCGATGTTCGCCCTAGCACAATCCAACATGAATTGCTTATGAGAAGGGTCTAGATTTCTATTCTCTTTAAGGAACAGCTTGTATATATCAGAAACTAACATATGACAATGACGTTCAATAAACTCGTTAATCACGTAACCTTGACCGGGACAAAACTTAAACTTGACACGTGCCATGCACCCACAACGTTTTGACATTCATCGTAATTTGTTTTTAAAGGAGAAACAATATTATTTTCATTCTCAAGCACGGCACCACTTGGATTATCGGGGACAGCTTCCTTATCGCCCTCTTTATTACAAAAAATAGATTTAAGCATGATAGTTTTGTCGCGAAATCTTTTCTCCGATCCAAGGCGAACGTCGAAACCACACTTGGAAGCATAATTTCTATAGAACTTGACACCTTCATCTAGCGACTTAAATAATTTACCCTCGGAAGGCTTCAAACTCGATTCACAATATGGCAAGTAATACTCCGTTAGCCTAGGAGATATCTCGACGTGAAACTCTGCACTGTCGCTGATATTGTTGTTGCCTGCAATACATAATTAAAAAAAAAAAGGAACTGTTTTATAAATGGAAAAAAAGAATCTGAACAATTAAAACAGTGCTTTTGCAAAGACTCGATTGTGCTTTTAGTAAATCAATACAAGAATATGAGGCGACTGTTTAAAAACCAACTGTCCAAAATTTCGGGCATGAGATATGACTGTTGGTGCTTTTTCGATATATATCACTGTTTTTTTTAGTTATCTGTTAGTGCTTCTTATAGACCTTGATGAATAAATTATTCCTATATTACTTCAAGCAATTAGGTTTGCCGTAAAAACATTCAGAGCGCCTCAAATTTTATTAATACAGATTCAGCAAATTGGGTTTGCGGTGGATAATTTAAAATAACATGATTTAAACAGTGTAAAAAAAATCAATTTATCGCAGCGAGAAAAGAAGATGAGTTGAGGACGCCGACCTGTAGAAGTTGATTCCATATTCTGATTCATCCGAATTTGATGAGAAGGACGAAGAATGAGGTTGATAATGGATTTGGTTAATTCCTTATAAGAATAATAGGCGTTTAAGATTGTAAAAAAGGGAACGTACGTTATTATGGGATTGAGTATACGTTATATGGGGTATCTTAATTGCATTGAATTTAAAAAGACAATGTTAACCCTATCATGCTTTAAATAAATTCAAAATTCCTTTTAATATTAGCCTTTGATCTTAATTAATCTATGGTCCAGATTAGTCCCCTGGTTCGCAAATAAGGACTAGGTTCTCATTTGAACCTAATCCATATATATATATATATATATATATATAATATAGGATTGGGTTTCAAATGAGAAACCCGTCATTATATGTGAACCTAGGGACTAATCCTGCCCTTAGATCCAATAATGTGTGTGGACCAGATTTTTTCTATTTTCTTAATTTTATTAAATTAATTATATGGTATGAAAGGGTGTTTATGTAATTTTACATAAACACCCTAAATCAAATTTGACCCCCCAATCCCTTCCCGTTCTATTCCACAAACCCTATCGGTTTAGTCCTCCTCCCCCATCCTTCCCCAATTTTCAGCCGCCAACCTCTCTCCACCAAGCTCACCGGCAAATCGACGGCGATGGAGACTCGAAAACCTCCGCTCAGTTGGCGAAAACCTCCGCATTCGATGGAGACTCATAGTGGCTCATCCCCCAATTTCTGAATCGGGCGCTGGCGAGAACCTCCGCCTTCGATCTATCCACGTCGGTGGTTCGGCGAACGGTGACCGCAATTCAACGTGAGGGTGGCTCTAGGGTCGGCCGGAGAAATGGGGCGGCGGCATTTGCAGGTGAGGCGACTGAGCTGGTTTGCGAGGCGGCGACGATTCAACACGTGGGACCGCAATTGACCAATTTCTCACTTGTTCCTCGACTGCGGCTCCAACGGCGGTGATTCGGCGACGAACTTTCGTGACAACGTCACACAGAGACGGTGGCGGGACTCAGCGAAATGGGGCGGCGACTCGGATGATCGATTGTGGTGGTGTTGGCGATTAGGATCAGGCCGCGGTTCGACTCGGCCGATTTGGGCGGTGATGCTGATCGGGATTAGCCGTGATTTGGCTATGGTTGAAGTGTACGGTGGCTGTTGAAAATGTGGGGCCTCTGGGTGGTGATTCGGCCGGTGGTTGATGGAATTGCAGTTTGGGGTTTGGCGATCCGAATGGTTTGACGTGGGGGTTGTTGGGGTCCCGGGTTTGAATTGGGCTGTGGAGGTGTGGCGCTGTTCAGATGGTGAGTCGGGCCCCCTGTGATAGGTGATGGCGATATATTTGGACGACGGTGGTGGTGGTTTGGCTCGGACGGGAGACGTTGGCCCTGTCGTAGCCCTCGGCGGTGGTCACGCTCCAGTCGATTCCCGTCGTCGCTGCCAGCTTCCTCCTCCAGCCGCTGCCCAAAAAACAATGTGCCGCTCCAGTAGATTCCGGTGTTTCTGGGAGAAATTCCCCGGTGCTTTGGGGAGAAATCGGCAGGGGCACTGGGTGGCTGTTCGGGTTGTGAATCGGGGCCTTTGTTGATGGGTGACGGCGATGGGTGATGGTTGTTGTGTTGTTCGGATGGTTAGTCGGGCCTCCGGTGGTGGTTTGGCTCGGACGGCGGTTGTGGCTTTTTTGGAGTGCCCGGGTTCGGTTGTTTGTTTCGTCGGACAGCGATTTGGATTTGGACGGCGTTGATGTTGAAGAATAAAAAGCAGTGGTAGTGTAATAAAAAAAGCGCCGCAACAATATTAAGAAAGCACTCCAAAAAACTAGCACTGCTAACATAAAAAAAAAAAAAGCACTGCTGAAAACTTGTGTAGTGCTATAAATAGTCATATACAATGCTTTTAATATTCAGATTTTTAAATTTAATTATATTTATTTATTTTTACATTTTTAAATAAGTAATATGTATCTTAAATCATAGATCCTGAGAATGTGATTAATTTGATATATATTTCATAAAAAATGAATAAAAATTAAAAAAGTTTTGGTTCGTTGAAGATTCGAGTTTTATTATAAATTTTTGAATTTGTAATTATAGACGAAATCTGTGATACTTTCTGTATACAATTATAATTTTTTTTATATATCCGTCTGTGCTTTTTAAAAATCAATTTAGTGCTATTCATAAATGTCGTTATATGTCCAAAATACCCTTTTTAATTATTTAATGAATTTTTTTAGATTATTACCATGCTGACATGTCATAATCTCAACCATCAAGATTATTCAATCTAATGGTCAAGATGAGTCCCTAGGTCCACATATAATGATATGGTTCCATTTGAACCCTACCATATATATATATATATATATATATATATAGGGGTGGGTTCATGAGAACCATGTCATTATATCCGAACCTGTGAACTAGTGCTTTTATTATACAATAACAGTGCTTTAATGATATTTTAGTTATATAGTCCAACTGTGCTTTTATTATACAACCCTAATACTTTTAGACAAATAAGAAAATATACAAAAAACCTGATCCATCCATTTAATTAAATATAAGGCCCATAACTGAACCTAGATTCACATATAAGGACATGGTTCTCATTTGAACCTAATCCTATATATATATATATATATATATATCAACAGATAAATATAAAAATTATTTATAATAGTTATAGAATCTAAAACAAAAAAAGAATTAAATGATATACTCTCAACATGTGTCTTGTACACATCAAATATATTTATTAATTATTATAATTATCAAGTAATTTTATATTTTAATGTTTAATTAAATTCATTAATAACTTTATTTATATACATATAAAAATTCAAAAGATGTTATATTCTCAACTCGTTTCTAATCTCTATTTATTATTATTGTTGTTGTTATTGTTGTTGTTATTAAATTATTTTATATTTTAACATTTATATTAAATTAATTAATAATTATTAGTTACATAATTTTAAAGTTTTAAATGATATCATACATTCAATTCGTGTCGCATTGTATGAATATCTAATCAATATTAGTTATTATTATATAGTTTTATATTTTATGTTTAGATTAAATTAATTGCTAATATTTAGTTACATACTTAAATTATTACAAATAACTCGCAATTACCTATATTACATATTTGAAATTCTAAAAATAAAATTATTTAACTTTTATTACAAATACAACTTATTTTTTTATTTTCATAATTAAGGTTTTTATTTCTTGCAATTAAAGTTATTTCATATGTAATTTATCTTTTAATTAAAATAACTAATTTAGATTTTCTCTACTAACTATATATGACTTATTTGTATTTTTATATTAGGAGAATAAAAAGTAAATATTGAATTATGAAAAATATAATACAAGAGAAATTATTAAATGTAATCAATAAAGACTTCCTAAAAATTATAAACAATGATACCAAAACAATTACATTGATAAATATATATTTCATTATGTCTAAAAATAATATTTGTGTATATATAAAAAATATTATGTCAATATATAAAAAAGTATTTTATAATGAAAAATGATAAAAATAAGATTTTCTCCGATCACCTATCAGCTGATTAGAAAAAAACTACGAATTGTAACTTTTTCCTAAATGTTACTTTGTAGGCCTAATCATCTATCAAGATATGAATAAAAATATTTACCAAGAGACATAGAGGAGCTAATTGAGGGTGAATAAACTATCAGCCCCTTCGAACTGCTCAACCAAGTGATTCTGTAATATACAGAGCAAGTCGGCCCAGTGAACAGTCGTACGTGCGTGTAATTGTTTGAAGAACGAAGCTGCCAATAATATCACGATGCATAGTAGGATCTGAAGAAGAGTATAGAACATTGACTACCATGGGGAAATTGGCATACTAAGACTGTGAGAGAAGATAACTTCTATGTGACGAACTTACCTTAATACCTAGAAAGTAACGAAGAGGACCCAAGTCTTTCATTTCAAAAATAGAAGAAAATTCTGACTTCAACACTACAATCACATCAACATCACTACAAGAAATGATCATATCATTAACATGTAAAGAAAGAATAATGAGACTAATTGAAGAGTTCTTGATAAAGAGAGCAAAATCATGATGATTACGTCAAAAACTAAGAGAAATAAGAGCAATCGAGGTGCATGTTTGAGATCATACAACCTTCTAAAGTTTGTGAAACTCTCCTTGCTTATGCACCACACCTAGAGGAAGAACCATATGAACCTCTTCTTGAAGATTTTCATTCAAGAAGACATTTACAACACCCAACCGAGAGATATGCCATTTACGAAAAGATGGAACAGAAATAAGTGTATGAATCATAGTCATCTTAACAATGAGAGCAAATGTTTCCTCATAATCTAATATAAAATGTTGAGAAAGTCCTTTAGCAATCAAGCATGCCTTATACCGCTCAATCGAACCATTAGACTTAATTTTAATTTCATACACCCAATGAGAACCAGTTGCATTTTTACCTTTCGGTAGAGGTACCATATCCCAAGTTTCAGTTTTTGACAAAGCATATAGTTCTCCAGCCAATAGCTTGTCTCTAAAGAAGATCTAGAGAGTTGCCTTTTTGTAACTTGCTTGCTCAGAAATATTGTAAGTTTTGCTCAAAAAGAATGTAAATGCAGGAGAATACGAAGAATAAAGAAATTCTGGTAATTGATTAGACTTACGAGTACAAACATTATAACACGAAGTACGATCAACAACGTTCAGAGGTGGAGACATAGGTGCAGAAGTACATGGAGAATTACTATCAGGAACATCAGTACCAGCATCTGAAGAAACATAATCTATATCCCCGACAAAAGGATCAATACTCGAGCTGGTGGATTGGTCTTCCTCTGCAACATATGTGAAGCTTGTGGGATCTAGAGGATCCTTCAGAGGGGTGAGGTGATTGAAAGGGGCAGTGGGGTTCTCGGCGGACCACTTCTCTTGGGCCTCCAAGCAAAGATGGTAGTAAACCTGGGCTTCGGGGAGGAGGATGTCATACAACTCTACGGAACCAAGGAAAGCCTTCTGGGTCATCTCCATGGTCACTATGATAAGTCTTTGACCTTCCTCCGAGTTCAGGAAGTTGGATCGTCCCCTGGCCTCGCCCTCAGCTCGAACATCAGCCCGATCTTCCATGGCCAGCTCCTTGCCAAGCGCCTTCTGGATGGTTCCCTCTACTCGAGCCCATTCCACTTGTTCTTGAGACTGTTTCAACTCGTCTTGGACAGCTTTTAGCTCACTCTAGGCCGTTTTTAGTTCAGTGTGAGCCGCTTTCATCTCGCCATTCCTCTCCCTTAAGCGCGACACCAACCTCTGATCCCTCTTCTTCAGGTCTACATGCTCCTTAGCCAGATTGGCGTTCATCATGGAACATTCAACTCGTGTTATTAGAACACACCTCTTAACTGAAGCCTAAAAAAGAGAGAGAAAAAGAGAACAAGGAGTTAGATGGTGCCTAAGGAGGAGTGGTAATAAAGCAACTTAGGAGCTAACCCTGGCCTCGTCCTGACAGTAGGACTCAATCAGCACAACATCCGTCCACTTGTCCAGGACTCGCCGATCAGCGGAAGGGCAATGCCCCTTGATAAAGTGGACTGCTATGTCTCCCGAGCAGTCCAGGACAGATGAGCCAATGAAAAAGTTTTGGTTAGTCGTGACAATCCTGGACCCCCTGGGGACTGCGCCTTACTAGAGCCAGCCCGCTTCCGGGCGGCCAACACTTGCTCCTCGTCGGAGTAAGGATTGGAGGTCAGGTAAACTGGTCGAGCGGCCACCTTTCTTGCTAGATGGTTTGCTCCATCCCTGCAATCGATCCCAGCTCGGTCGTCACCTCGGTTCCGGGCATGGGCGTGGGCTCCTCACAGACAGTAGCTCTGGCTGATTCCCCGAGAGGGATCTTCCTGGTATTTGAAATAGCTCCCTGAAGAAGTGCCAACATCTTCTTCTTCATCATCGTGACTGTAAGAGGAGTTAACGCACAAGATGAATAAAAGATAATAATGATAAAAGTAAAAAAAAGCAAAGGTAATGGAGAATGTCCAAATTTGATAAACGTATAAAAGAGAGGTGGAGCTTTCTTAACTCCTCAAGTATACCCTCGGAGGGCAGATGGCCCTTCCCTTGTTGGAAGTTGAAGAAACTCAGGATTTTGGGTGTAAGGAGCTTGATCAGGTGAAAAACTCGCTGATTTAAGATATAGATGGTTCTTTCCATATGAAGATGTCGATCTCCTCTAAATAGTTGGGACTGAGCTAGGAGTGTGTTAATAGTCAAGGGAAGAAGCCCCAATCGCCTGAGCATCGATTAAAAAAAAACTTCTTCCTCCAGGCTTTGTTAGAGGAAGGCTTGCCGGTCAAGAATTGGATTCTGGCTCGAGCAGGAAGGTAAAAGAATCCGGATGATGAATTCTTTGCCTGGAATAGAGAGAAGAACAATTGGGTTCTAGGTACAATCTGATAGGCGAGAAATTGTACGATTATTGACGGTTTAACCCCTATGTTTTTATGCGCTTAATATTCCCATATATGTTTAGTTCTCGCATATTCAATATTACGAGTGGAGGAGCACCAATTCTATATTTATTCTTTATTTTGCATTATTCGGTGCCATATTTATCAAAGGATGTCTCACAAAGAAGTAGAGAGACGAGGATTGACGAATCGACGAGAGAATAATCACGAAACAGGATGTTACGTTGATGGCGCATCGATTCCGAGGATGGCTTGCGTCAGTCGATGCAATGTGCGGTGTTGTGCTGGCTATGTGCGCGCGTCAGCCGATGCCATGTCGACGCTATGTCGACGGAATTCTCTGACGCATCGATTGGAAGGGCGTCAGTCGACGCAGTGTCGACGCTCGCCCTCTGGCGCGTCGATTGGAAGGGCGTCAGTCGACTCCCATGCAGGACAATGCGGGCGGGAGATGCGCATCGATGCCGAGGGCTGGTTCGCGTCAGTCGACGCTCCATCGATGCCGATTCGGCCGAGTTATTTTAGGAAGAATCTTGGGCGGCAAGAAATAGGAATTCTATATAAACCTGACCTTATTTCGTCCAAGGAAGAGGAAGACACGACTCCTAGGGTTCCAAGACACCAAAAGGAGCCAAATTCAACCACCCATGAAGAACTTGAAGATCCAAGACCAAAATTCCAAGATCTAAGCTTTCTATTCCCTTTCTATCCTTAGAACTATGTTTTATTTCTTTATTTTTCTGTTATTCTATGAACTCCATGAGTGAGTAGATTGTTTTATCTAGTCCTAGGGATGTTGAAACCCTCGTGAAACTACGTTTTAATTAATTTATGCAATATTGTCTTTTGTTCTTGTTATGCGGTTGCTTGTGTTATTCTGTTTACATATCATGATTGCTAAACTCATGACATGATGCTTGATTCTTAATTTGCCTTGATCACCTAGATTAGGGATTTTGTTATCAATTGCTAGAAATAGGATTGCTTCCCGTGTAATTGTCGTAATTACTATTTCTCTGAAGCAACTAATGATTGCGTATCATTAGGGGTAACACAACATAGGTTGAATAAACCGAGCTTATGCGTTTATTGCCTAGATTAATCTATTTGCCTAATTATTAATGTTGTTGTTGGGTTGAACCTAGAGAGCTTGTTCTAGGTTATTCAATAACTAGAATCAATTAAAGAGCTTATTTTAATTGAGTACACAGTAAGGGTGAATTCGAGTAGCAGAGCTTATTGCTACTTAGGATTTTTAGTCGCATTTGATGAATGGATTATGATATTATGGTTGGTTGAACGAGTGGAACGAGGGTGGAAACAGAACTAGGACTGGGAGCTTTATTGATTTGTTGCGTTGTTTAATTTATTTAGTTATTTATTTTGCTCTCTTAGATTAGTTTACAATTCTCACCCCATTTATTTGTTTAATAAAATACGAACTATCACAATTTAACCACACTCCTCGTGGGATCGACCCTTACTTATCACTACTACTAGTTGGTAGAGAAAAGTTGAGGACTTTATAAATATTATTTTTGACGCTTCAACGACGAGCGGTCAAATTTTGGCGCCGTTGCCGGGGAGTGACGCATTTAAATTGTGATTTGACGTATTTTAATATTTTCGTATTTTTAATTTTAATTTCAGTTTTTATTTTTTTTTTTTCATTAATTTTCTTTTTAGATTCTATGACTATGGCAGAAGTGAGAGAACGCACGTTGAAGGAGCTAGCAAATCCGGATCTCCCGCAACAACAACTATGCATCACATTCCCAACCTTGGAGGATGCTAACTTCGAATTGAGATCCGGATTAATCTATCATTTGCCGGCGTTCCATGGATTGGATGGCGAGGACCCGTACAAGCATTTTAAGAAATTTCATGTTATATGCACAAGCATGAAGCCTGCTGGAGTAACTGACGAACAAATTATTACGGGCATTTCCATTTTCATTGAAGGGCCTAGCCAAAGATTGGCTTTATTACCTACCTCCTGGATCCATTACCACGTGGATGGCGTTAGAAAGGGTGTTTTTGCATAGATATTTTCCCGCTTCACGAGTGGCGAGCTTGCGTAAGGACATTTGTGCAGCGAGGCAATTACCCGGGGAGACATTGCATGAGTATTGGGAGCATTTCAAGAGACTTGTCGCTAGTTGCCATTAGCATCAAATGGGCGAGGAGTTATTAATACAATACTTTTATGAAGGTCTTTGTTTCACCGATAGAAATATGATCGATGCGGCAAGCGGAGGCTCACTCATGGATAGGACACCGATGGCAGCAAGGGAGTTAATTTCGAACATGGCGGCTAATTCTCAGCAATTCGGCCACCGTGATAATTTATTGGGTTCGGTAAATGAGGTAGAAACTGGTTCGTGCAAGCACAGTTAAATGAGTTGAAGTCCATTATCGTTAAGAGGGCTACGGTTCGACCATGCAGATTTTGCCATACATTCGATCATGTCACCGATGATTGCCCAACGCTACGAGCTATTCGTGAAACAAACGCCTATGGAGTGAGGCTTAGAAGATGGCAAGAGGGGAACGATGATCCTTACGAGCCAAGGTGGGGGGACCCTCCAAATTTTCAAAGGGGACAAAATTTCTCGAGACAATATGATGACCATCCCCAAGCATAAGTACCGTCCCCAGCCCTCATAGAGATGATGGAGGCCATGATGACGAACACCAAGAAGCTCAAAGATCAATTGAGTCAAATGGCGGATCACATAAGTCAACTGGATAAACGGTTGTCTTCTCAAACTGAGGAACGCATGGAGAACGTGAATGCCATCATGCTGCAAGATGTGGGGAAAATCGATGATGCGGAGGACCTGACATTTGAATTGGAGGATGAATACGAGATGGAGGAAGAAGAAACGAGGCGGACACGTGTTGATCATAGTCTGCCTGAGCCTACAAATGATGTTCCTTATTCTATCATTTCTCCTATCGAGGTCGAAGCCGAACCAAGGCTAGTGCCACCATGGACCGGGTGTCAGGTGATGAAGGATGAAGAAGATACTTGTGTGCGAGACGATATTTTTGAGAAGGAGACCAATGAACTTCCGTATGTGGTGATAGACAGAACCGTCCTCGCGGAAACCTATGTGAAGCCACCATAAAGTCGGAAAGATCCAGTTAAGCATCCAACGTCGAAACGGATGCGAAGTATGGAGCATGAGGTCTTTGGAAATCCATGTACTTTGAGACCTCCTCCAAAACCCCCATGGAATTGAGGGTTACCACGTCGAGACGACGTTAAGAAAAGACGCTTGTTGGAAGGCAATCCAATGTTTACATTATTTCTATTTTGATTTTTATTTTTGCAGTTAAGGGGATACAAAGCTTGGTTTATTTGGATGATTGGGCATATTTTCAAAAAAGATCGTTTGGAACCGAGACCCCCGTGATTTTTACCCCGGTGATTTCTTTTCCCTTACTCTTCCCTTATGAATTATTATTTGCTTGTTCTTGCTTTGTGTTCGCTTGAGGACAAGATAAAGTTTAAGTTTGGGGGAGTGGGTTATTGAGACTAATATTGTGCTGAAAATTGCTGGTTATTGAGACTAATATTGTGCTGAAAATTGCTAAATTCTTAAATTTTTTGCGATTAAATTCCGGGAATTGAAAAGAAAAAGGTTAATAGTACTCGCTTGAATTGCTTTGATGAATTATGTTTCGGTTAAACTTTTAGTCGTCATTTGATTTAGAGGTCAATGGTACGCATGTTAGTGCCTTTGTGATTCATACGTGGGGCGTCAACTCTAGATTGTTGCGTTGTTGATGTGTATTTGTTGTTTTCGTACTCAATATGAGTTGTGTGGGGCCTTGAAGTTGGCGGTTATGTGATGATATCTCGTTAAGACGAAAAAGAAATCAATAAAGTTCGGTTGGGGTATACCGGCATGGTGTTAGTTGAAAATTGAAATTGAAAATAAAGAAAAAACGAGAAAAAGAGTTGAGGTGCCGAAACAGCTGTCTATCCGTTTATCAAGTGCATTCGCTTATAAATACCAAGAGCGAAATCCAATGAAGATGCTAGTAGCTCAACAAATTCATGCACGTGTTCAAGTGGCGCAAATCCATTAAAAATCTCAAACATGGCGGAGGTGAACTCAACAAATCAAATACCTTATAAAGACAATCCTCTTATCTAGTGCTTATCATCATTTTCAAGTCAAGAACGGTAGTGTGGAGCTACGAGGTTCAATTAGAAAAATAAAAATAAATAAATAAATGGGAGAAGATGAGATATTTGATCGTAACCAACAATGGATAGAGTAAAACCATTAAGTAGCGAGGGGGCACCATAGTACATTGATGTGACGTATATGAAAAGGGGTTGCCTAACTGCTGGGGTCACTTGAGTCAATACATGAAACGCTTGCGATTTCTAGAAATATAATGGTGTCTAGAGTCTGAATGAGTTCATTTGATCAATTTGAGTGACTTACTTATCTTATATTTATTTTGTGCTTAAAGTATATATGTTGCTTGAGGACAATCAAGGTTTAAGTTTGGGGGATTTGATAGGCGAGAAATTGTACGATTATTGACGGTTCAATCCCTATGTTTTTATGCGCTTAATATTCTCATATATGTTTATTTCTCGCATATTCAGTATTACGAGTGGAGGAGCACCAATTCTATATTTATTCTTTATTTTGCAGTATTTGGTGCCATATTTATCAAAGGATGTCTCACAAGGAAGTAGAGAGACGAGGATTGACGAATCGATGAGAGAATAATCACGAAACATGATGTTGCGTCTATGGCGCGTCGATTCTGAGGATGGCTCGCGTTAGTCGACGCAATGTGCGGTGTTGTGCTGGCTTTGTGCGCGCGTCTGTCGACGCCATGTCGACGGAACTCTCTGACGCGTCGATTGGAAGGGCATCAATCGACGCAGTTTCAACGCTCGCCCTCTGACGCGTCGATTGGAAGAGCGTCAGTCGACGCCCATGCAGGACGACGCGGGCGGGAGATGCGCGTCGACGCCGAGGGCTGGTTCGCGTCAGTCGACGCTCTGTCGACGCCGACTCGGCCGAGTTATTTTAGGAAGAATCTTGGGCGGCAAGAAATAGGAATTCTATATAAACCTGACCTTATTTCGTCCAAGGAAGAGGAAGACACGACTCCTAGGGTTCCAAGACATCAAAAGGAGCCCAATTCAACCACCCATGAAGAGCTTGAAGATCCAAGACCAAAAACCCAAGATCTAAGCTTTCTCTTCCCTTTCTATCCAAGAACTATGTTTTATTTCTTTATTTTTCTGTTATTCTATGAACTCCATGAGTGAGTAGATTGTTTTATCTAATCCTAGGGATGTTGAAACCCTCGTGAAACTACGTTTTAATTAATTTATGCAATATTATCTTTTGTTCTTCTTATGTGGTTGCTTGTGTTATTCTGTTTACATATCATGATTGCTAAATTCATGACATGATGCTTGATTCTTAATTTGGCCTTGATCACCTAGATAAGGGGTTTTGTTATCAATTTCTAGAAATAGGATTGCTTCCCGTGTAATTGTCGTAATTACTATTTCTCCGAAGCAACTAATGATTGCGTATCATTAGGGGTAACACAACATAGGTTGAATAAATCGAGCTTATGCATTTATTGTCTAGATTAATCTATTTGCCTAATTATTAATGTTGTTGTTGGGTTGAACCCAGAGAGCTTATTATAGGTTATTCAATTATCAGAATCAATTAAAGAGCTTATTTTAATTGAGTACACGGTAAGGGTGAATTCAAGTAGCAGAGCTTATTGCTACTTAGGGTTTTTAGTCGCATTTGATGAATGGATTATGATATTATGGTTGGTTGAACGAGTGGAAAGAGGGTGGAAATGGAACTAGGACTGGGAGCTTTATTGATTTGTTGCGTTGTTTAATTTCTTTAGTTATTTATTTTGCTCTCTTAGATTAGTTTACAATTCTCACCCCATTTATTTGTTTAATAAAATACGAACTATCACAACTTAACCACACTCCTCGTGGGATCGACCCTTACTTATCACTACTACTAGTTGGTAGAGTAAAGTTGAGGACTTTATAAATATTATTTTTGACGCTTCAACGACGAGTGGTCACAATCCAAAAAAACGGGGCCGCTAGGTGAAACCCTATCATAATCCTAAATGCATTAGGTATAAAGTGGTGTACAGGGATCCGGTACAATCGAGACACTTCTAGGACTAAGGGGTGAACGGGAAGGCTCAACCCCGCTTGGAATTGGTCTATAAAAAAGGTCAGGTGGTCTAAAGGAGGCTGAGACACCCTCTCGCCGGAGGCAGCGTTTGTGAAAGAAAGTTCATCAGAGATTGGGAACTTGGTCCGTATTTCTCAGAGAGTGTGGTCACTGACGGTGGACATGATGTTGTCATGGCTATCACTGGGAGGAGGAGGTCGACGGTCGCTGGAAGCCGCCGTCGAAGATGTCAAGAAAGATGACAGGCTAAGGGAAGAAGAGGAAGCCGGAGAAGAAGAAGCGGACATAATTGAAGGTTGTAGGGAAGTGAAAAAATACCTGGTTCTTAAGAGAGGGAAAGCCTTGATTAGGGAAGAAGAAAGCTTGAGATTCTTTGGAAGAAAAGAGGATTTCTAAGGAAGATAGGGTGGGATTTTAAAAATAAGGAATGGAGGAATTTGAAAAACGAGTTTCTAAGAAAAGGGGA
Source organism: Phtheirospermum japonicum (assembly GCA_014905375.1). Lineage (NCBI taxonomy): Eukaryota > Viridiplantae > Streptophyta > Magnoliopsida > Lamiales > Orobanchaceae > Phtheirospermum > Phtheirospermum japonicum. Next base: position 71,502 of record BMAC01009965.1, read on the forward strand.
TTCGGCGGGATTTGTGCATTTAAGACGTGTCAGAGCACAATACTCGATAGGACACGTTGTGGGTTATAACTGCTGAGGTGGAATATGAAGCATCAAAGCTCTTCCAAAGAAAGCGTGACTTATACGAGAATAGGATTTTGCAGGATCTGTGCTATTAATGCATGTAAAAGCGGGATATCTGAAGGGAGGTGTAGATCTAAACCGCCATGATTATAATACATAGTGGTTCAACTCATACCCAACCATTCAGGGGGGGGGGGGGGGACTGATTGGTGCGACCTGATTTGGTAACAGGCTGTTAGACAGCTCGGACAGACCTGGTTGGGGCGATTTGAACTAGTGACCTTAGAAGAAGGAAAGATGAGGTTGAAGAAGAGCCTATAGCCTGATAAAGACTGTCCTGACCTCATTCGGAGCCTTGGATAAGGTTTCAAGAGATCAGGTCAGGAATTTGGAGAACTTAGCAATAGAGCTAAGCTGTTCTCTGGTAGGAAGCTTCCAAGTCAGGTCGTCTTGAGTAACGGCCCGAGATTCGTGGGTTTTCTATTTCTGAGATCCCGTAAAGGCCTCAGATGGCGAAAAATATAAATATCTCAGCCCCAAGGCTGAGGGAGGTAGGACATTTTGAAGATTATTCTTCTGGTTCTGCTTATTCCGATCTAAAACGCTTAACTAACTTGAGCATTGGAGAGGCTTCCACCGAAAAACCCCCGGTGGTCCTTTCTAACGTGTTTTTGTTGGAGCAGGTCAGAATATTCTCAGGAAAGGAGCTGGTGTTCTTGACGTAATTTTCTGGGCGAAACAGTCACCATATGCTGACGGTTTTTCTGGCCGTCAGAAAATCCGTCAGTATTTTCCTTTTTCTTTTAGTAGTGCAAATAGTAAAGGATTTTTTGGGTGAAAAAAAATCCACCGACTCCACGGTCATATAGTAAGAAATCCAAATATATAGTAAGAAACTTTTTGGGCAAAAAAAGAAACTCCCCAGAAAAAGTTTTTCGATGGCTGAAAATTATTTTCCGATGACAGGAATAAAATATTCCGACGACTAAAAAATTTCCCAACCAGACGACGGCAACAAATTTAGGCGACATCTTCCTGCTGCCCCATTAAATATTATTATTAATTTTTTAATAGTAGTGTATTGTAGTATATTCATATCATAATTTTGCATTATTTGACAAAAATAAGAGAATATTTAACTTAAAATTAAAAGTAGAACTAATTAACTAAAGAACCTCTGCTTACAAACTATTTAACAATTTTCCCAAATAATTTTACACAACATTAAAACCATTTTTCACAATAATAAAAATATTATTCACCACGTACACCAAATCTTATGTTAGATGATTGATATATTTTATTCCAAAATACGATAACAGCTTGATGTTAATAGTTCCAAAATAAATAAAAACAAGTCCACACATTCAAATCAAAAAACTAGGACATCTCGTCTTTGAACTAAAATCAGTTTGAAGATTGAAAAGATAACCACACAAAGGTCCAACAAGGCAATGCACATGCTGCCAAATTCTGGAGTCCATGCACCAGTACAAGTCCAGCCATGCAATGTAGAAGAAGACAACAGTGTGCACAGCTAATAGGGTTTAGATGTTCTTCCTGTTTTACCCTCCTATAATCGTTCTACACGTGTAACCTACCAGCTGTAAGGTTCTAGATTATTCCGAGACTAAGTCTATAAAACGTTGGTATGTTGTCCTGAAATGTATCAAGCAAAAACAGAGAGAAAACGGCTGAACACAAGCTAGAACCCTAATATAATGTCTTGCAACTTTTTTTTCTATTTCCAGTTTTAATGTTTAGCTACTTTTTCCTTAATGGTATCAGAGTAGCAGGGTAACTTGCTGCCTCTGTGTTGTCATTTTCATTGCTTTGTTCAAGAAAAATTGCATCTTTGACCTATAAAACATGTCCACCTCCTCCATAGCTACCTCAGGTCCTACACAAGATCAAAGCCAAATAATACAGCCTCAGTGTCAATTGATCACTACTAAACTCAATGAAAACAACTATTTTGTTTGAAAACAACCGATCTTAGCTGTTGTTCGAGGTTATGGCTTAGAAGGCTACCTCAATGGAAAAAAAGTTGCCCAAATACACTTCACATCAGCTATATCTGATCTTGCCCTTGATCCAGCATACTCTTCCTGGAAAAAACAAGACCAGCTCCTTGCATCATGGTTGTTATCATCTTTATCTAAGAACCTACTCATATCCACTGTTAGACTAACAACATCCAAGGAGATCTGGGAATATCTGGAGATAATGTTTGCTCATGAATTTACATCTAAGATCCTAGATTACAATTACCAGCTCAGCAACATCAAGAAATGTAACTTGAGCATTAGGGACTATCTGAACAAGATCAAACAGCTGAGTGACCTCCTGAGGGTTGCAGGACAACATATCAGTGAGCAAGAACAAATCATGACAATCTTAGGAGGCTTAGAGAGTAAATACAATCCTGCTTACCAGTTTTGAAAGTAGACTTGAAGGGATTAACCGATCCCACTTCAACAATGAAGGCTCCCTACCCTCCATTAACCACACTCATCAAGGCCAGGGACACTACTACAGAGGAAGAGGAAATCTTTCACCAAATTCATACAGAGGCAGAGGAGGAAGGCAGTTTAGCAACAGAGGAGCAAGAGGGTCATTCAAAGGAGGATCAAATTCAAAAGGTAGAGGTGGTAGATACAACAACAAGCCAAGATGCCAAATGTGCAAACTTTCCAATCATACTACTGATGTTTGCTACCAAAGGTTTGATGAGAACTACACACCTCCAAGATGGAACAACCAAAATGCAAGCAAGAGTAGCTTTCAGAATCCTGCAGCTCACTTGGCCAATATAGGAAATGAAGAATCCTCTGGTTCTTGGTGGTATCCTGATTCAGGAGCCACCAATCATGTTACCTATGATCTGAGCAACTTGAACATAGCATATAAGTATGAAGGAACAGACAAAGTCCAGCTTGCTAATGGTTCAGGTATTCAAATATCTCATTATGGTAATTTATCTATTAAATCACCACTAGATCCTCACTTATTCCTGCTTAAGGATTTACTTCATGTTCCAAAATTCAGCAAAAACCTTTTGAGTTTTCACAGTTCGCAAAGGATAATAAAGTCTTTTTTGAATTTCATCCTGAATTCTGTCTTGTGAAGGATCTGTCAACCAAGGAGGTTCTTCTCAAAGGGAGTCTTGAAAGAGGCCTCTACTACTTCAATCTTCCCAGAAACAATCATCTATCCCATTACACCACTGTCAATCCGAATTTCCCTTATCAACCTGTAGTTTTTAACTACAATAGAGCCAAGAATAAAGATAGTCTAGAAATGTGGCATTCTATATTAGGACATCCCTCTTTTGAGATTGTTAAGAAGGCTCTAGAAGCTTGTAATACTCCTTTTTCCTTCAATAATAATGAATTGTTGTGTTGTTCCTATTTACAAGCAAAGTCTCATAACTCCCCTTTTATAATTCCAGTTCTGATGATTATGGTGTTCTTGATCTCATTCATTCTAACACATCCTGTTAAGTCCACCAATGGATATGTCTATTATGTAAGTTTCATTGATCATAAAACAAGATACATTTGGATATATTTATTGAAGGCCAAATTTGACACCTACAATGCCTTCATCCATTTCAAAAACTTGGTTGAAAATCAATATAACAGGAGGATCAAAATATTGCAGAGTGATGGTGGAACTGAGTTCAAACCTCTCAAGGAATGTCTTGAAACTAGTGGAATTATCCATAGAATTTCTTGCCCTTACACTCCTGAGCAAAATGGCTTGGCAGAAAGAAAGCACAGGCATGTTGTAGAGGTTGCCTTGAGTCTGCTATCCAAATCAAAATTACCCCAAGCCTATTGGGATGGTGCTTTCATCAAATCCACCTATCTCATCAATAGGACTCCATCCAAACTCCTTCATTTCAAAACACCCTTTGAGGCACTAAATAGCCAGAAACCAGATTATTCTCACCTGAAGGTCTTTGGATGTTTGTGTTATCCTTTCCTTAGACCTTATAACAGACAAAAGTTGCAGTTTAGAAGTGAGCCTGCTACTTTTAATTGGCTACAGTTCTCAATTCAAAGGCTACAAAGTCCTCTTACCTAACAAGAAAGTGTTGATCACCACCAGTGGTTTTTAATGAAAACAGGTTTCCCTTTGACAAAGGTGCATTGCCTAACAAGGATTTAGCCACTAAAGATGAAGCCAACACCATGCAGCCCATACTTGCTCCACCTTTGGTTAAAATATAACAACTGATGGAAACAAACTTCAAGAACATTGAATCAGAACAGCAAAATAATAGCCCTATTCAACACTCACCACATAGCCAAAGACCCAGCTCAGACAGAGCTCCACATAGCAGCCCTAACCCTACCACCCTCAGTCCTTATAATTTGTCCAGTCAAACTCTACCTATAAATAGTGGTGAATTAATTGTTGAATTGCCTATTGAGAATATGGATACTTGTGCTGTTACTAACCCTATTCAGAAAAGGACAGAAAACAAGCAACCAATGAGGACAAGATCAAAGGCAAGAATTCACAAGCCTAAAGTCTACAGCACACAGAAGAGAAACTCTGAGGAACCACAGTCACCTGATGAAGCAATGAAGAGCCCGGAATGGAAAGAAGCGGTGAAAAAGGAGTATTATGCTCTCATTAAGAATAAAACCTAGACCTTGGAACCTTTGCCTCCAGACAAGGGGTCGATAGCCCGAGAATGGATATATAAGATAAAAAAAAAGGAACTCAGGTGGAACTGTGGCAAGACATAAGGCCAGGTTGGTAGCCAAAAGATTCACTCAAATGCCAGGATTGGACTACACAGACACTTTCAGCCCTGTGATTAAACCAGACACACTGGGGGTTGTACTTTCCATTGATTTTAGCCAAGGATGAACAATGAGGCAACTAGAATTTGACAATGCTTTTATGAATGGTGAATTGGACACTGAGTTGTACATGGAGCAGCCTGAAGGTTCTGAGGTAAAAGGTAAAGAAAGATTGTGTTGTAAACTGCAAAAGTCCCTGTATGGTCTGAAACAAGCCTCAAGAGCTTGGTCTCTCAAGCTAGGAGAAGTTTTGGCTACCTTTGGCTTCAAACCTTCAAAGTCAGACAATTCTCTTTTCATCAGGCATAGAAACAATTGTTGTACCCTTGTGGCCACCTATGTAGATGACATTATAATTGCAGGAGATAATGGTGTTGAAGTAGAAGAATTAATTGATCAGTTAAACAAGAACTTTTCTTTAAAGGATTTGGGAAACTGTGAGTTACTTTTTGGGAATTGAAATCAAACATATAGGTGAGCTGCTGCACTTAAACCAGAGAAAATACATTGAGGATGCATTAGAAAAGGCAGGTATGATGGGAGCCAAGCCTCAGCCTTCACCAATGATAAGTCGTCCCAGCCTGTCCAAGAATTATGGAAATCCAACTGAAGATCAGTTTCAGTACAGAAAGGTGGTAGGAGCACTGCAGTATGCAATCCTCACTAGAACTGATATAAGTTTTAGTGTGAATAAAGTGAGTCAGTACATGCACAACCCCTTGGACAGACATTGGAGAACAGTAAAAAGAGTCTTAAGGTATCTTGCAGGTACTCTTGATTATGGATTGATATTCAGAAGGTCAGAAAAAATGCAAATCATAGGTTATTGTAGACTTTGATTGGGACTATGATTTGGATGATAGAAGGTCCACCTCAGGTTTCAGCATCTTTTTAGGAAATAACTTGATAACATGGAGCTCTAAAAAGCAACCAACTGTTTCAAGAAGCAGCACAGAGGCATAGTATAGGAGTTTGGCTGCAGCTTTAGTGATGTGATATGTCTGCAGTCCTTGTTGAATGAGTTGAGAGTTTCTGAACCAAGAATTCTAATTATTTGGATTAATAACCAAGAAGCAATTGCCTTGTCTGCCAATCAAGTGAACCATCCAAGAAGCAAACACTTTGAGCTGGACATCCACTTTGTTAGAGAGAAAGTGACAAATAAAATCATTGCACTTAGATATGTTCCATCCATTGATCAAACTTTTGATATTTTTACTAAACCATTATCTGGACAATTCTTCACTCGCCTCAGAGATAAATTAACAGTCTTTTCCAAAGTCTTGATTGAATTGAGAGGGCATGAAAAGATAACCACACAAAGGTCAAACAAGGCAATGCACATGCTGCCAAATTCTGGATTCCATGCACCAGTACCAGTCCAGCCATGCAAAGCAGAAGAAGACAACATTGTGCACAGCTGTTAGGGTTTAGATGTTCTTCCTGTTTTACCCTCATATAATCGTTCTACACTTGAAACCTACCAGTTGTAGGGTACTAAGTTATTCCTAGACTAGGTCTATAAAACGTTGGTATGTTATCCTGTAATGTATCAAGCAAAAATAGAGAGAAAACGGCCGAACACAAGCTAGAACCCTAATATAATATCTTGCAGCTTTTTGTTCTATTTCCAGTTTTAATGTTTAGCTACTTTTTCTTTTAAAGACCAAGCAGAACTCTTAATATTTAAAGCAAATAAAAGTGCTAGGCTGATATTGCTTGCACAACGAGTTCAATTTCTAGAAGACAACAGTCTTTCACAATGAAGCCTTTGTTTGGATCATTCAGAGAATCAAGCTTCATAAATGAAGCCCTTCCCCAACCTTTAACCTCAGAAGCCGAAAACCATCGTCCAGAAACTACAAGAGAAAACTTGGTATTTGATGAGGAAGACTACACACAAATGAATACAGCAATACTAATACCATCATTATGCAATCTACTCCAGAAATCCTAATAAGTTTTTTATTTGATCGTTTCAGAGTAGTATGATTGTATCTGCAAAAAACAAGTGGTCAAAACTTACTAGATTTTTGTAGGTGTTCGTGATCAGAGGACTGGTCTTTTATGCGTATGGTATAAATTGGCCTCACTCTTTCAGAAGAGGCAGAATTATTAGAAACAACACGGTGTAGAAATATATAAGCTGCGTCCAGTTTCTTCTCCAACTCCATTTGAGTATACCCAAATCTCCTTGCATTTAACAAATGTCTTAATTTATGTCAAGAATTGTTGAAAAACAACACAAGGTAAAAAGCTGGAAAAGCTGAAACATGCTTAAAGAGGAAATGTTAAACATTGTTTTCATACATTCATAAGTTGTCCAACCAGAAACATATAAAGGCCCTAAACCTTATCTCATCCTACCAGCAGCTGCTAAGCCTTACAACGGGCAAAAGAAAATGAACAGTTGATTAAGGAACAGTTGTGCATACAAATGAAAGGTTAGGATCACACCAGTACAACCAATGCATGTGAGCATGCAAACGTCCAAAATAGCAAATAAGACAACCCTTGTGCTGACTAGATATGCTGAGTAGATAAAGGTACAATAATCTTGACTTGATGACTGGATATCTCTAACAAGAATGATTACTAAACAGATGAAAGAAGCTCAAAAACCTACAATTCCAAAACATGGAAAAGTCTTCACTATATTTAGTGTGATTGACAATCTTTTTCCTTTAGCCTTTTATAATTTGCAAAATTTTATTTTAAATGTATGATTTAGATTAACAAATTTTTGGTAAATCATTTTCTCTATACTTAGAACTTTTATATTCAAATGATTCAACTTGTTTGAATACAAATTCATTTAATTAATATATATATATATATATATATATATAGGCCTTGAGTTTAAATTTTGAAAAACGCAACAGTGTAACTTGAATCATTTTGACATTGTAAAGAAATATTTACATGCCAAGAATGTGTGGAAATTGGGCACAAAACCGGTCTTCTAAAACTTTAGGCTGGTGATGTCATGTCATTTCACATAAAGAGTGTTGTTTATGCGTATGGAGTTATCATTTTCTAAGTACTCTACCAAAATAACGATCTCAGGAACCACATGAATGGTAGTTGGGTTGGCTTATTGAAAGAATATATGAACTCAATCGAACCAATTTAAAAAAAGAATAAGAAAAAATGAGATTAGAACGAAAAAGATCTTTCATTCTACTGCATTCACGGCTCTGCCCATTGTAGAACTTTGAAAAAGAAAAAGAAAAATCTGCCAAATATTGAAAAACTGAAGGCGACCAAATATAGGGAAAGAGAAATAGGTACATGAAGTGTGGTAATATCTTTCTTTTTCAAAATGGGTGCGATGGTGTAATACGGAGATAGGGGCGGAAGATCGATGGAGACGGGTGGGCAGCATGGGTTCAATTGCGGATTGTGAAGGTGTTGAAAATTTTTAGAGTTTTGTCAAGTATTGGTTTCGCTTTCTATTTTTAAACGCCAATAATAATAAAATTCGGGAGGCACTTCTTATATAAATAAATTTAAAAAAGAAACGATACTGATAAGTTAAGACTTATTGGTGGTACTTATTCAAATAAGCAACACTCGTAATTGGTACATTAGTGGTGCTTATTTATTTAACTGCCACCCGATCTAAGGATATTGGTGGCGCTTTTATTATAACCAACACTTTTATTATAATTTGTGGCACTTTTTCCGATTTTTATAAGTGGTGGTTAAGTGTTAGAAAGCGCCAATTTTGTACATTTTGCAACGCTTTGCCTTTGAAGCGCCACACTTATACAACGACTCTAATTGTATTTTTTGCACTAGTGTATTTTTTTCATATAATAAGTAATAAATGCATAACAACATTTTAAATCAAGCAAGAAACTTATGCAACGTCGTTTGCTGAGGCCGGATACGTCAACAAAGTGATTGCTGACGGGTACGGCCCGTCAGTAAATGCTGACGGCATCAATTAAATCCCACATATGTCATGGGTGGAATTCGAACACATGACCTCTTGTAAATAGAGAAGTGGTGTTATCGTCTCGCCAAGTCGATTATATGTGAGAGTGTATACACTTTTAATATAAATTAAGTTATAAATTATAATTATAACTAATTATATTATATTTATATATGTAGATTATATTTATGAATAATGATATATAAATACATAATATTATTATCACTACATATTATTTATATATATATATATATAATATAATTATTATAAATAATATAAATATATATTATTGATAAATATATTATATATATATATATATATTATATATAAATAATGATATATAATTATATGATTATATAAAATTATTTATAAACATATAATAATTATATTAAATTAATAATTGTATATACTCCCTCCGTTCCTAAATAAATGTCGTTTTGGACTCTTTCTCAGTTTTCATATTAAATGACGTTTAACATATTTATCACCTTTTCTGTCTATTTATCCCTATCATAATCCTAATAAATTTTTTATTTTTAAACTTATTAATAATATTTTGTGAAATATAAGTATTAGAAAATACGTAAATATGATATATGGATAAAGATAAAAAAGAGTTTTTTTTTATGTAAAAGATAACTATTTGGGGCAACTTAATCAAATTACACAATTCTTAATTATCTCATCTTAAGGCAGAACGTCATTTATTAAGAATCAGAGGGAGTAATATTTATGAATAATAATATTATAAATATATTATATATAGATAATGATATATTATTATTTCAAATATATAATATTATTTATAAATATATAATATTATATTATATTGATGAATAATGATATTATAAATATATATTATTTATAAATAAATATATGTATATATATATTATAAATATATATTGTATATAAATAATGATATATTATTATAAATATATAATATTATTTATAAACATATAAATATAAATTATTATATTATATTATTAATGATTAATATAATTATATATTTATTTAATAATTAAATAATTAAATTATAAATATAAAAATTATTTTATTTGTATTACAATTATAATATTATAAATTATAATTTAAATAAATTATTGACTGTTTGCCCGTCAGCATTTTTTTTAATAATGTTGGCGGGTGTAAGCTGTCAGCAAATTAATGTCGTCCTATGCCCGTCAGTATTGTGACCCGTCAACGGTCGTCAGTATATGTTGACGGTTTTTGGCCGTCGATTTTTTTTTTTTTTTTTTTTGTAATGCATATGGTAAAGATATTTGGGGGAAAAAAATTTCCACCGACTCCATATAGTAAAAAGTTATTATCCGATGACAAGAATAAAATATTTTGACGATCGAAAAACTTTCCAACCAGGCGACTGCAGCAAATGTAGGCGGCAGCTTCCTGTTGCCCCATTAAATATTATTATTATTTATTTTTTTTATTTATCATAGTTTTTTAATATTCGACAAAAATAAAAGAATATTTAACTTAAAATTGAATGTAAAATTAATTAAAAAAGAACATCCACTTACAAACTATAACAATTTTCCCAAATATTTTTACACAACATTATATATGATTTGTCACGCAAAAAAATCCTCCACTCAAATATAAAACCATTTTTCAGAACAATTAAAATATTATTTCACCACATACACCAAATCTTTTGTTAGCTAATTGCTATATTATATTCCAAAATAGGATAACAGCTTGATGTTAACAGTTCCAAAATAAATAAAAACAAGTCCAAACATTCAAATCAAAAAACTAGAACAGCTCGTCTTTGAACTAAAATCAATTTGAAGATCAAGCGGAACTTTTAATACTTAAAGCAAATAAAAGTGCTAGGCTGATATAGCTTGCACAGCGAATTCAATTTCTAGAAGACAACAGTCTTTCACAATGAAGCCTTTGTTTGGATCATTCAGAGAATCAAGCTTCATAAATGAAGGCCATCCCCAACCATTACTTTCTGAAGCTGAAAACCATCGTCCAGAACCTACAAGAGAAAACTCGGTGTTTGATTATGGAGATTACACACATATGAATGCAGTAATATTAAGACCATCATTATGCAATCTACTCCAGAAACCCTAATAAGTTTTTTATTTGATCGTTTCAGAGTTGTATGATTGTATCTGCAGAAAACAAGTGGTCAAGACTTACTAGATTTTTGTAGGTGTTCGTGATCAGATGACTGGTCTTTTATGCGTATGGTATAAAATGGCCTCACTCTTTCAGAAGAGGCAGAATTATTAGAAACAACAGGGTGTAGATATATAGATAAGCTGCGTCCACTTGCTTCTCCATTTCCATTTGGGTATACCCAAATCTCCCTGCATTTAACAAATGTCTTAATTTATGTCAAGAATGATTACTACACAGGTGAAAGAAGCTCAAAAAGCTACAACTCCAAAACATGGATATATATGATACCATTTATGGCCACCAACAGTGAATTCATCAGAAGTCCATACATCTTTGATTGTAGAGAAGTTTGCAATCTTAAATTCCTGCTTGTATGGATCCGTATCCACACTCTTCAAAGACAGACATTCAGTGACTGCCTTATTTTCATTGACAAAAACCTCAGCACCAAAAACACACTTGTCGTTAATTAGGTATCCGTTCAATGGATCTGTAAGTTCATTCTTGGAGATAAATTTCTGGAAGCCCCATTCTGGCTTCAACGCATGAAACCGCCGTGTTCTTCCTGACACATATTATATCATGGAAGAAGAATGAAGGAAGTTTAAGAATATATTTATCTATAAAAGCTGACCATTGAATAAATTCCTTTGTATGCATTTTTGCATGCGCAGGACAAAATACCTAGTGCATAACGATAATTGCCAGATGTATGATTAAACAAACAGATTGAGAAGACAGCATTGACTTCCCAATTTGCAGGCAGGGCACTTGTGTCTGCAATGGCTAAGTACACAGATACATAGTCGTGCCCATTAGGGTAAATTACTAGTCTCCTGTACATGTTAAGAAAACATTAAGCATTACAACATATGAAGAATGGCAATGAAATGCAAGTAGTAGCATACCACTTGTATTCTCCGGACTCAAATTCCCTCGTCTTGTATTTGTCAATGCCGTGTTTCTCAAGCAACGAAAACGATTCGATTTTGATCAGCAAATGAGCAGGTGATGCCTCTCTCGTCTCCATTATAGCTTCTGCCATTTTTGGGACATTACATATATTCAGAATTAAATTTTATAGAAAAAAAAAACATATAATAAGTAAGAAAATATAATAGATATTCGAGTTGTACAGTATATTCTAACCATCTGCTGCTACTGGTCCCATAGACGCCATGGTTGGTTTGGTTTCCACTTGTTGAATTTAAGTCATGCCACTCTTTTTATACGTCGATTGTTGGCCTTTGAGATTCTCAATGTTTAACTTCGGGAATATATATTGTAATAACTTAATTAATACTCAACTGACAAGCTGGTTTGACATTAATTAATAAAAGGAAAAAAAATTCTATTATCAATAAATCTATGAGGATCAAATTGATCTGGATCAACAATGGCAGTTTTGAAATATGAACAAAAGTAAATTTGTGTTTTGCCATAATTAACCTTTAAGATTTTAACTAAAATAATCCCTTTTTTTTTCCTTCTCTCTCTTCATTAAAAATTTTAATTAACGTTTTGTCTATTTATCTCTCCTCCTCCTCTCTCTCTCATTAAAGTCCTTATTACTTAATTCATAATTACTTAATTTAAGTTCCAAGTAATTATTTTAATAGTTATAAATAATATTTAATTTAAAACTTTTTCTTATTACAACATAGGAGTATCAAATTTAAATCGTATTGAGTTCTTAAAATTTTAGATGGGTCTACAAATTGTTTTTGAGTAATTAAATATTTGGATAGAATACATAAAATTATTGAGTAATTAAAAAACTTGGATGAAATATACATCAATACAGGTGAAATTATTTTTTCTTATGTAGTTGTCTACTTTAGAGGTTTGGTCATTTTTTTTTCTTCCAAATCTCAAAAAACACTCAATAATTTAATAATTTGGTGAGTTATAGTCTTGTTACCTGTTAGAGTTATTTAACATTCAATTCAAAAAGTGTGATTATAAAAGAAAATTTAACTAATCGGTGATGTACAATAAAATTTTGATAATTTAATACTCATTAATTAATAATATTTTTTAAATAATAATTTCAACCGATCCGACTTAAGGACAACATGCTAAATTTAAAAGATAATACATTTGTTTTTAAAAATACTTATGTAGGCCTCATCTAATACACATTTTTAAATTCTTGTGTAAACCCCATCTAATATATATTTAAAAATATTGTGTAAGTGACCTAATATGCTAATTAGGATACAATGAGAATAAAAGAAAACTATTAAATTAGTCAAATTTTAGTTTTTAGGCCTGATTGATATTTTAGGCCGTATTAATATATGAAGAGAATATAGAAAGTTACTATTTTGAGTTCAATAAGGCTTTGTTTGACAATTAAAGTGAATATGATAATTGATTACATTAGTAGTTTTTTAAGTAGTTTGATGAGATGATTATATTAATTGATTGTATGTAATTGATTGGTAAATAACTACTTAATTGTGTCGGATGACCTATAATAAAATTGACATCTTATTATTGAGCATCTTAATAGTTAATCTTGAATATTACTATCAACTAATTAATAAATAAGTTGCAAATAGTTTTTGTATATAAATTAATGTTTTATACGCTATACTTTTTATTAAATATAATATAAAAAGTTGAATCATATCTTCTCCAAAAATTCAAATATACCGTCTTTACTAACTCAACGTTTTTCAAAAACTCTACTTACAAGAACATAATTATTTATAAGATATAAGAGCATCTCCATCAACTAACACTATTTTAGTGTAAATTTCACACTTAAATAGTGTAGAATCTGCACTCCATCTCTAACATTCTACACTAAAAAAGTATTTTATTTTATACTTTATTTTAGTTATTCAATCCCATTTTTATTATTATTTCCATCTAGTAAACATGCGTAATTTTATATGATATAATATTTATTAACTAAAAAATTAAATTAGGAATTCATTATAATATGTGAAGATTAGTTATATTATGCGGGAAAAAAATAATTCATTATAATAATGTTATAAAAAACATAAGTTATATTTTAATAATTATTATTATTTGAATTAAAAATTCATCCGGAAAATGACAAATTTTATGTGATTTTACATTTTTTTTTAAATTTTATATAGTTTTTGTATTTCCTTAGTATTATCGTAGCATGTCATAATATAATTTATGTAATCTATATAATTTTATGTGTAGTATTTCAAAATTTTCATATCACATTTAGTTTATATTATAAAGTTACATGTATAATTTATAAATATTTCACATATAATTGACTTAACTTTAATATTAATTCATTTCAATTTAATTGAGATAAAAAATAATTATAATGTCTATATCAATAAAATATAAAAATATTCTACAGTTAAAAAAAAAGCAGCAAAATAACACACAGTGAGCAGTGAAAGCCACATTTGGCGTTGCAGATTCCACTCATGCAGGGGACTTATTTTTTCCTATTTTGGTGAACTACTGGATATAGTACTACATAATATTACATGTAAACAAAATGAAAATCATAGTTGTTACGTATTGATACATATAATAATTTTAAAAATTTTAATTTTATTTCCTATACACATTTTGAATCATTACAAAAAACACTTGTATGTATTATAGGTATTTCATATTTTATTATTATTTTGATTGTAACTTTCATAAACTTAAAACTCGGCCGAACACTCAAATCACATATTACATTAACTAAGGTCCAAGTTTAATTAATGAAAAAGAAGAGAATTTTCAATTTTGATCAATTGTATTGGCCACATTGCATAAAAGATATGTGATGTTGACCATCATCAAACAACCTCTGTTAAATTGACCAATTCATTAAAAAAAGAAAAGGTAAAAAAAAAACCCGATCGAGCTTTTTTACTAACATGATATGATTCAATACCTTCTTATCAGTTTTCTTTAATTTTAAACATTACATTGACGAAACAAAACTGAGGAAATAAATTTATTTTGGTCCATTATATTTATCATATTTCTAAAAAGGTACGTGATATTATTAATCATCAAACCACGTCTACTAAGATAGTCATGTGAAAAAAAGGTCCAAAAATAATTTAGTTGAGATCTTTTTGCTGATTTAACATTATTTTATATTTCTTATCAATTTTTTATGATTATAAAAATCAAATTGAAAACAAGAACATGTATTGCCCTCCCTTTTCTTTTTAGTTTTACTTTTATCTTAACTTTGATCTAATTAATAAAATTATAATCAATAAAAAATTAATAAAAATCATTAATAAATATAAAAACATAATATAAATAATAAAATAATAAAATAAATACAGAATTTCATATGAAAAAAATTATTATTAGTAAAAGAAAAATCAACTAATACAATTAGAGATAAGTATAAAAAGTTTAAACACCATAGTACTACATAAAATAAATATTAAATTTTAAAAATCATATTTTCTCATTATATTTATTTTATATTTTTATATTTATCTTTATTAATGTATTATTAATTAAAATCTTAATAATGAAAAATCATATAAATTATTATATTCATTTTTTAATTTATTTATATTTTTATATTTATCACTGATTTTTTTAATATTTCTTATTAATTAAAATTTTATTAATTTGATTAATAGAAAAGAAAATGGAGGTAAAACAGATATTTGTCTTCAATTTAATATTTAAATTATATAAAAATATTAAGAAAATATAGAATGACGCCATGTCAAGGTAAAAAAAAAAAAACGATTAAGGTTTTCTTGGATATTTTTTGATGAATTGGTCAACTTAACTTTTTTGAAATGTGACCAATATAATGGAGTAAAAAAAAAATCCCTAAATTTTTTGTTTTCATTTTAATATGTATAATCAAAGAAAAATGATTAAAAAAAATACTGAATCACACCATGTAAGCAAAAAACCCGATCGGGCTTTTTTGGAACCTTTTTTGATGAATTGACCAATTTAGTAGATGTTGTTTAATAATGAYCAGCATCACGTATATTTTCTGAAACGTGGTCAATATATTTAAACGAAAATGGATAATTTCCATAAAAAGGATAAAAGCAATAAGAATATTTATAATTAGAATGTGTACAAACCTAAATATGTAGTGTAATATATAAAWTACTTAGGTAACAAAACTGGAAAAAAAAATTGATGTGTTAAATACTTTTACATATTAAAGCTCATAATTAAATCTTAATTAATTGTTTAATAAAGAATTAACAAGGTAAAACCTGAAGTAATGACCGAAGGAAAGTTTTTTTTTTCCATTAATTATTTTATTGGCTTTTGGCAACTTCTTTAATAGATAATCATTCCCTATAAACATTAATTAAAGTTGTTCTTGAAATGAGGAAAGAAACCTTTTCCCTCCCGTATACTGTTATTTGTAGTCGAAAGTGAATGAGGGTTAAAATTGTATTTCTCTATTCATTTAATRATAAATAAATACTAATTTATGCTATTGATCCGGATCAATTTGATCCGGATAGCACCACTAATTTACTATATTGTTGAAGGTGAAGCGACATAAAGGAATATTAGTCTAGAGAGTGTTTTATGAATTATGCTTATTGTTAATATTATCGTCTCCTTGTTGAGTGTGCATGAACGAAGAGTGTGCAAAAAGAGAGTGATCAAATATAAGTGTCCCTAATCTTGATTGGTCAAAAAAGGGGTGGTGAGTTGAGTTAATAAAGGTCTCCACACTCGGAATTTGCAAACAAAATCTTCTCAAGTTCCTCCTTCACTTAGACTTTGTCATTTGTCTCATCACGCAAAAGTTATTTATCTATTCAGAAGATTCGTCCTTTTTACTTTTATTCCACAATGATATCAGAGTAAAATAGAAAAGACAAATATAATCTCATCAAATAATTATAAAATTGTTAAACGAAAGTATAGGCCACAACGATATGAAGGGAGTAAGTCGCGGGACTTCGAAATGATGTGGCTACTTGATAGCTGTAGGTCGAACGATTGGCGACCTAATAGATTCAGGTCGCATGGATTACGACCTGATAGATTCAAGTCAAGTGAGTACCGACCTAACAGGTCTCAACATCAGGAGCCTACAGGACGTCAGATGACGACAACCCTAATTAGTACAGTCCAGTCTGCTATAGCTGTCAATTGTACTATAGCAATATGAGCCACATGTTTATTCATTACGTTATTATATGTACTGTGCCGAATCTAGCCGTAGGATTTAGGGCAACATTAGTCATCTGTATTGATATAAATAGTCATGTAATACATTAATGAAAGGTATGAAACATATTACTTAAGAATACACGCAATGCATTCTCGGCTCACTATATCTCTTTTTTCATAACAACAGCTCACCATGAGCTCGCAGTTTTTCTTTCATGGTATCAGAGCAGGTTTGAGGGCCTGACTCTATTTTTCTTTACAAAATGTCTCACATTAGCTCTTCCTTCTCAACCCAAAACTCCTCACCACTACCACAGATCGTTTATCCCCAAAGTCAGCTCATTTCAACCAAGTTAGATGAAAATAATTATTTGATCTGGAAAAAACAAGTCTTGACGACCATCAAAGGCTATGGTCTTGAAGCTTTCATCAAGAAGGGATCTCCAGCTCCACCACAATTTTTAGCTGATGAAGAAAATCAGATAAATCCCCTCTTTTCTGCATGGGAAAGGTAAGATCAAATCTTAGCCTCCTGGATTCTATCCTCTCTAAGTGAGAGTATTCTTGTTCTAACTGTTGACTTCAATACATCTGAAGAAATATGGTTGAAAATAATTTTGCCATGCAGTCTCAAGCGAAGATAATGCAGAATAGGATTATGTTGCAATCCTTGAGAAAGATGCACTGTCTATGAAAGAGTATTTGGGAAAGATGAAATCTTGTTGTGACGTTTTAGCTTACGCGGGGAACAAGATCTCTGAGAAAGACCAAATCTTGCACATTTTAGCTGGACTAGGAAGCGAGTATGACTCAGTAATGGATAAATTGACGTCCAGGCCGCAACCCTACACGATAGCCGAGCTGCATGCTCTTTTGCTCAGCTATGAGGCCAGATTAGAAACCAACAACAACAATACCTCGTATGTCAACACGGAAGGGTCCCAGCAATCCATCAATGCTGCTATACAGGTCAACACTGCAAGAGTCAACAACAATTACCAACAAAACAGAGGAATTTCAAGAGGTCGCGGAGGAGGTAGAAACAGCTTCAGAGGAAGTAGAGGAGGAAGAAGAGGTCACGGAGGAAGGATGAATGGAGGAGATAGAGTTGTCTGCCAAATCTGCTATATTTCTGGACACACAGCATATAGGTGCTGGTACAGGAATGACAACTCCTACAGCAACACTCAATTCGCCAAGCAGTCAGTTCGAAACCCTTCGCTGCATATGGCACAATTTGGGAATGCTGGAAGCGTGAGCTCGCATTCGGACTATGATACTGATACTCTCTGGTTTCCTGACTCTGGAGCAACTGCGCACGTGACAAATGACCTCGCGAAACTGAATATGGCCTCAGATTCTGGAGGGAACAGGCTCCAAATGAGAAATAGAGATGGAGTGAACATTGCTCACATTGGTAACTTATTTCTCAAAACTCCTATCACTTCCAAGACTTTTTTGCTCAAAAATCTCCTTCATGTTCCCTCGATCACTAAAAATTTACTCAGCGTTTCCAATTTTGCCTCTGATAATAATGCCTTTTTTGAATTTCATCCTTCTTATTGTCTCATTAAGGATCAAACCACCAAGGCCATCCTACTCAAAGGGACAATTAAAGATGGACTATATCATTTTCACCTATACACCACCAAGCGAGCTGCTTATCCCTCATCTGCACCACCCTTTGTCATGCGACCTGCTCAAACTTCTCTTATTTCAAGTTCTCAGAATAAAAAGCCTGTTGCCGATCTATGGCATTTTAGATTAGGTCACTCTAGCCAAGATGTAATAGATAAGGCTCTAAAGAGCTGTAATATCCCTTATAACAGCACTAATAAAAGTTTGTCTTTATGTTCAGCTTGTATGTTAGCAAAGAGTCACAAACTCCCATTTTCTAATTCTCATTTTGTTAGTTCCCAACCACTTGAGCTCATTCGCTCCGACCTTTGGGGACCTGCCCCTATCAAATCATCGAATGGTTTTCTTTACTATGTGAAATTTATCGATCACTTCAGTAGGTATACATGGATTTATCTTCTCAAATCCAAATCAAAAGTTTCAGATGCCTTTGTCCATTTTAAAAATCTTGCTAAAAATCAGCTAAACTGCAAAATCAAAAATTTCTAGTGCGATCGGGGGACTGAATATAAACCTCTTGTTAAGGTTTTTCAAGATAGTGGTATAAATCATAAGATATCTTGCCCTTACATACCAAAACAGAATGGTGTATCTGAAAGAAAGCATAGGCACATCGTGGAGATGGGATTGTCCCTGCTCGCTCACTCAAACCTACCTCTCAGATTCTAGGATGATGCTTTCACTACCTCTGCCTACAGTATTAATAGAGTTCCCTGCAAAATAAATCTTTACAAAACTCCTCTTGAGTGTCTTTTCAATCAGCGACCCGATTATAATTTTCTTAAGGTTTTTGGTTGTCTCTGCTATCCGCACATCAGACCCAATAATTCTCATAAACTTCAATACATGTCGCTTCCATGTAGTTTCCTTGGTTACAACACTCAGTATAAAGGTTGCAAAATTTTGTTACCATCTTGGAAGGTGATAATTTCCAGAAATGTTGTGTTCAGCGAGCATGAGTTTCCATACAGGTCCAAATAGGTCGCTAACTCTCCACACTACAGTTTGTCGCCTCTACCACTCACACACTCGCCACCACCTCAATATCATACTCTTCCCATTCCATCCTCTCATTCAGACACACCATCCACACCTTTGGACAATATTCCAACATCTCAAGTCGCATCGCTTGATTATGCTCGTTTCCCACCAATCACCTCCACGAGGTCACTGGAGCTCGCCTCAAGGCTCTAACACTACAGTTCCTCTCGTTGTTCAATTTCCACCTCTTTCCCTTGGTCGTTGTGCACCCTCTCAAACCTGTTCACCTCTTCCACTCTCCTTATCTCTCTTCAATTCTCTCGATTTTCTTGTTTCTCTCTTGTTTCTCTGAGATTTTGCAGAATATCCGACCAAAGCTCGCCATCAAAAATTCCTGAACTCCCTGCCGTCATTCGCCGCTCCCGTGAATAGAGTCCAACACCCTTTCCTAAGGTTGGAGGTCTGGACATACGCGAAGAAATCGGTGGTGGTTCTTCGTTTATACCACCACAAGTATCAACATCGCCACCACCCTCGCCGGCGCCCGATTCCCGTGCTGTCGTACCTGAAATAGAAGTGTTCCCTAGACAGCAAGGAAACGAAATTGACGTTGATAATCCCCCCAATTTGGCATTTGTGGCTGAAACTTTTGGATGCGTGGGGAACACTTGAAGAGGTCTAGACGCTTGCAAAATATTCCCCCTGGCATTGTGCCACCGGAAGTACCAAAGAGCAAGGCGGGGCCGCGCCGCAATGTGGCGATTGAGCATATGAACCTCAAGGAGGATGTCACCGTGATGTCCAACCCCGATGATGAAGACTATGCCCCTGCCGTTGCGGTTGAACAGGCCGTGCCGCCGCTTGCCTCTGTCTCCAGTCTGCCGGAGAAGAAGAAGTTTACTCGCCGGAAATAAACTGTGTCATTGACCGAAAAGAAAACCCCCCGGTGTCTATCAAGATTTCTCTTGGCTCTACAGAGACGGAGTACTCCTCTTCTCCCTACACTGTTTTGGATTTTATCACCGGCGAAGTCACCAGCTCCGCTAAACCGCTTGCCGATGTTCCCCCTTCGTCTCCAGTTCATGATGCTCCACCTGAGTTTGATACAGATTTGTTCAAACATTCCCCTGATTCCTCATCTGATGTGCCTCTGCGTGATATTCTTACTGCTTTCAAGAAGGATAAGAAGAAAAATAAGGCTGCTTAGAAGGACGATGTTGCTACTCATGTTGGTACCTCTTTACCACCATCGCATCATTCCCCGTCTTTTTCATCTTCCTGCACTAATCTTGTCTCGAAAGCTTCTCATGCTCCCTCTCCGCCTTCCTCTGACGCCTCCGCTCACTCCCAGTCCTCCACAAGTAATACTACTCCGACACCTGAGCTTGAGGATATGGTGCCATTTTCGGAGAAATTTTTAACTGCTGAGGCTGCCGAGTTGTTTGATACTTATCGAACTCGCCACATGATTGTTGAGCGTAGAGTTCCCATTGAATTTTTTGAACGCCACAACTTGATTGCCTATCTCCAGTTTAAAGGTATGTATTCCACGGTCTCCACTGCCATGCCATTTGTCCGGGATATTGTTCTTGAGTTTTATGCAAGTTTGTTGTCGTCTATTGTTGATACGAGCTCTGTGAACTGTGGAAAAGTGTTTAAGCGTGGTAGAGTGTTTATTTTCACCCCTGAATTAATTGATGACTTGTTTGGAACTGAGCCATATCAAGGTGATTCTACTGTGGATGATATAGATGAGGTTATTTCTTTTCTTTCTGGTGATATAGTGCATAGTTGGTTTGAACAGTGGCCGAGCACTAGGATTTCTTCTCTCTATTATATTTTGCACAAGGTGGCTATTTTCAACTGAGTTCCTTCCAAGAATACTACATGTGTTACTCGGCCTCAGGCCCTGCTTTTGTACAGGCTTGCGAAGGGTATCAAGTTCAGTTTCGGGCAACATGTGTTTGATATTGTAACTTAGTTTGCCACATCTAGGTCTGCC
The DNA here is from genome assembly GCA_014905375.1 of Phtheirospermum japonicum. Classification (NCBI taxonomy): domain Eukaryota; kingdom Viridiplantae; phylum Streptophyta; class Magnoliopsida; order Lamiales; family Orobanchaceae; genus Phtheirospermum; species Phtheirospermum japonicum. The sequence goes on from BMAC01009965.1 coordinate 93,223, forward strand.
GCCTCGTTGTGTTTTCCCTCTTTGATTTTCATCTTGTTAGAGAATCAAGGATTGGCGCTTCTTCACATTGATGTGCTCACTAGTGAGGCGGGTTGGGTTTTTTTTGAGGGGCCAGCATACTACTGTTGCTAGGGTTATTGATTTGCCTTGGCAGGCTCCTTTCCAGGCTGATGTTGCTAGTGATGTTAGGAGGGACGATCCCAACATGGTCTGCATTTTCGCGCAGCTCCTTCGTGCGCATGTGGCTTCCATTGATTTACAGACTACTTAGCTACAGGCACTTCGTTGCTCACTGTTGGAGCCCTTCCCCTTTCTGGTCAAAAAGGGGGAGATGATGTTGATGCGGACACAGGGGGAGATGATGTTGATGCAGAAGAAGCTGTTGATGCTGCTGCTACTGATAAAGATGATGCTGAAGATGTTGTTGCTGCCGAAGCCTTGGCGAGTCTTGCCCAAGAAAAGAGGAGGAAGCGAATTCGCTCGCTCAACAAGGCTTTTAAGAGAATGATGTAAATGGAGCAGAAGAAGAAGAGGAAGTATAAGAGTGAAGGAACTTCGGCATCCCCTCGACGTTCGAAGAGGGTTCGAAGCCAATAAGTTCCTTTGATTGGTTTGTTTTGTTTTGTTTAATAAATTTCTGAACAATGTTATTTTGTGATGTTGGTAAGCTGTTTTGACAACATTGAGTGTTTTGTTTAGAGGGAGTTGTCTAACTTAGGGGGAGTTAGTATTTTAATTTTTATTTATGTTTGCGTCGTAGTGTTTTGTCCAGAAAGGCAAAAAGAGGATATTGTTGAGGAATTTATTCTTGGCAATAATTCCTAATTTGTTATTTGCCTTTCTTGGGCACAAATTAAGTTAGGAAACTAGATTTAGGAGTATATTGTGTTTCCTAATTTATGTATAAGACTTTATTAGTTTCCTATATTGTGTTTAGGATCTGTTTTGTCTTATTTACCAAGTTTAGGGTTTTAGAATTGTCTATTTAAGACAATAAGAATCCTAAAGCTTAAAATGGGTTTTTACGCACAGATTTTTGAGAGAGAAGACGCAAGACAAAGACGCACGACGAGCAAGAAAAGAAGAACACGAAGACTACTTGGAGCCATTGATCGAGAATAACAAATTCTTCGAAGTTGCGTGACCAACGGAGAAGATCTTGTCATTCCGGCAACAAGTATTTAGTATCAAGTTCATTGATATTTAGTTTTCATATATTACTTTATATTTTTGTATTGAACGTGAATAAGAAAGTAATATAGTTTTCGAGTTTGTACACCCAAGTTCACAAGTACTTTTATTTGTGAATTGAATTTGTTCTATCGTATTCTTAAGTTCTTATTTCCGCTGCATACTTTTATTTAATTCTATACTGATGTTGGTAATCAATTTTGGTTAACATTAAATAACAACATCATAAAACTGAGACTTATTTTGAAAATCACAGACCTTCAAATTTTACAAATTCTATCAAATTTCATACAACATTCATAAAAATTCATACTACGTTGTGGTATTCCAATTCATACTACATTCAAGTGGAATCCCAATCGATAAAATTCCAATTAATACTACGAAATTCATACTACATTCATAAAATTCCATACTACATTTTAGAATTCTAATTCATAAAAAAAATTCAATTCCAATTTCATACTACATTCGTAAAAATTCATACTACGAATTCTATACAACATTCATTAAATTCCACACTACATTCATAATACTCATAAAATTCCATACTACATTCATAATTTTACACTACATCGTTCAATATCATATTAAGTTATGCAATACTATACTATATTGTTAGGTTTCATATTAAGTTATATGATATCAGATAATGCTCAGGCAACACAAGTGTCTCCTCTGCACAGTTCTTATTCTAAATTCCATACACACTCGCCCCTTTCTTTTGATTTTTCACAAACAACAAATTTTTGGAAAAAAATTAAATAAATAAGGCGAAATAGAAAAAAAAAAAAAAACACCAAGAATCATCAATAAATTTCATTACATCCAATAAACAACAGTTTAAAAATTGGAGCAACATCCATGGCTAATCCGACACCTTCATCGAGTCCAATCGTCGAACCCTAGTGGTGGAGTTTTCAGATCTGGGGATGGGACATTACAGATCTGGGATTGGAGGAGATTTGAGATTTGGGGTTGGGTATGACTTCTGAGACGACAACCGTGCCTCACCTATTCATAGTGATTTTGTTTTGTCGGCCATCCTCTCTCGCCAGCCGGCCCGACAGGAAGACTCTCTAGACGAGATGAAATCCGAGGAGTTCGCGGCGGAGGTGTTTGCGGAGGCCGTCGATTCGGGTGCGAGGATGGAGGTTCTGAAGATGGTGCCGCTGGGTGCGGCGGGGATTGTGGGCTTTGGGTGGTGTTCATGCCTGGGAAGGAGGTTGTGGTGGCGGCGATTGGGGCTTGTGCGTGAGGTGTGTGTGTTTGTGGCGATGGGAGAAGATGAGGGAAAGAGAGAGAGAAAGAGATGCATTTGGGAGAATTGGGAGAAGTATATATTAATTTTAGGTCAATTAAGGTAATATAGTTAATTTATAGTATGTTTGGATTATGGTGTATATATTACTTAAATGGGAATAAATATAAGTATTATCAGTAGTTTAGAAATAATAGTAAATGAGAATTTTCCCAATTATTCCAATAAACATTTCAATAGAGATGTTCTAACAAAACGACTCTTATCTATACGAATATTTTATTTAATGTATAGATAAGATAACATGTATTATATACATTGCATTTCAAGGATCACAGGCCACCAGGGTCGCATTTAGAATTTATACAAAACATGCATTCGAAAGGGGCACAGTCAGCGTCTGTCACGCAAGAAATCGTTCGACAATAATCCGCGGGATCGTATAAGTAATCACCATTCTCTGGACTCAGAGCTTGAGATTGAGTATTACCTATAAGGAGAAAAAATAATTACCATCATATAGGGATAACAATAATTTGTATGCATCAAAATCAAATTAAACTTCATTAATATATATATGAAGATATGTGGATACTGTTAATTAGTAACATTTAATAGTTTGGCATAATATGTAGAGCCATTAATTTAGAAATATATGGCACGTTAAATTCTTTACTATTAATTTATGTGTTATAATAATCTGATAAAAATATCAATATGATCATCGTAAGAAGGTCACTCGTAAAGTTTAAGAGAGCAGAGAAAGGTTGAGCTAACCGGTTGAAGCGGAGATGAAGCAGAGAACTATTACGAAAGTCACTTTGAGTTCCATATCACTTTTCTTAATATTGGTGGTGCATAAGAAAAATTAAAAAATATTTAAGTTACTTTTATATTGTGATTTGTCCTGTTTTGGAGACTTTTGTCATTAATATAAATGTTATTTATGAGCAACACTAACTTCTAAATGAGTTATTAATATAAATGTTATTTATGAGCAACACTAACTTTCAAAGGAGTTATGAAAGCAAGTTAGATCAGAATTTTAATAGTGATTTTGAAATAAGGTAATATATAAATAAAAGAGGGTGCAACTAAATTCATCTCAACTATACTTAAAAAAAAAAACAAAAAAAAAAACTTAGGTACACTAAAACGTGCAGATAGGACACTTTCCATGTAACAACGGTGTTGTGTAAAATTTTGGGAGCTTGTTAGGACATTTTCAAGTGTATGTATACATTGAGATATTCGCATATGTACTTATAAGTTTTCACAACACATAATTATCTCAAAATGATTTGTAAATATAACAATTCTATCTTATTAGGACATTTCTATATTTACTTTTACGGGATATTTGTTAAATTTTTCTACGGATTGGTATAAATTATAGTACTTGCCTGTGCTGTGCATAGGGATCATTTAATTGAATGTCGTTTGTCATATTTAATATTATATTTTATTAGGAGATACTGCATTTATTGTATTTATGTACATTATTTAGCTTTTCTTGTAGATACTTTTTAAGGTTTTGTATATATAATCTCTTTACGTAATACAGCACCCAAGGTTTTTGAGTCAAATCATTTTTTATGGTATCACAGCGAGGTTAAATCTTTTTTTTTTTCTGCCCTAATTGAGCCGCCGCTCATCACCGCCACCGGCACTCCACCGGTTTTGCCCCTCTTCTCATTCTATTTTTTTTTGTGCTGCGTGAGTTACGACCATGCCAGGAAAAGAGGAGAATTTGAAACCCAACTCTCCGTATTATCTTCATCCGTCCGATCATCCCGGGATGAAGATTTGCCTTGTCGTTCTCAAAGGAGACAATTACCAGGAGTGGGAATTATGCATCCTAATGCGTTCAGAGCAAAACTGAAGATTGTATTTATCGACGAAATGATCAAGAGGCCTGTTGATTTGAGCGAGATGGAAGATTGGTGGAGCGTCAATTCCATGCCCGTTGGATGGATTATTCAGTCCATCGAAGAGTCGTTACGATCGACGATTACTTACTTCGAGTCCGCTAAGGATCTTTGGGATGACTTGAAGCAACATTTTTCTGTCGGGAACGGACCACAAGTTCATCAATTGCGGTCCGATCTCGCTCGGTGTGTTCAAGGAGGACGCAGTGTCGCCATTTATTTCGGCGCTTTGAAGAATACCTGGGATGAATTGGCGAACTATCAAAGTGCTCGTAGTTGTACTTGCGGGAAGTGCGAGTGCAAGTGGGATGAAGATTTGAGCCGGGAACGTGATGAGGAATGGATTCATCACTTCCTCATGGGTCTAGACGATTCCTTTGCTACTGTTCGGTCCCATGTACTGGCGCAAGAGCCTTTACCGCACTTAAATCGGGCTTATGCGCTGGCCATTCAAGATGACGCCAGCAGACAGTGGCTTCGGGCCGCGAGCCGCGGGCTGAAGGAGGGGCGTTTGCTGCCCAATCTAGTCGCAGCGGATCACGCCTGGAGACTGCAGATCGCGGGACTGGAAGTCCCTACTCCGGCCAGCCTCGCGGCGACAGCAGACGTCGGCCGGACAAGCCTGTTTGTGCGACATGTAATCAGGGCGGGCATGAGTCCCGATCTTGCTTTCAAGTTCTCGATTATCTCGAATGGTGGACGGAAGAACGTATCGCCGATCATAAATTAAGATTCTCTACTCCAAGTGGTTCGTCTCCTGGTCCGGAACGTGTGCAGCAGAGGCCTCGCGGACGCGGCCAGGCTAACGTAGCCCAGGGAGAGATAGCGGGTTCGGGATCTGCTTTAGGCGGCAACTTCTCCGCTTCAGATCGCGCGGGAACTGGTTTGTCTGAATCTCAATTTCAGCATCTCATTACTATGTTCCAGTCAACTTCTGGCAATGCCGGAAATGCAACGAGTATGTTTTCTAATTGGATTTTGGATACTGGTGCTTCATTTCATATGACGGGTGACGCGTCATTGCTTTCTGATTTGAAGAATGTTGCCACATCGATGATTTTATTGCCTAATGGGTCTTCGACTTCGGCTTGTCGTGCCGGAATTGTTCATTTCAGCGATCATTTGATTTTGAGAGATGTTTTCCTTGTTCCTCAGTTGACTTGTAAATTGATTTCATGCTCTCAATTGCTTAAACATCAGAATTGCATTGTGAAAGTAACTGATAAGCTATGTCTTGTACAGGAGCGTACTACGATGACCTTGATTCGAGCGGGTGAGGAACGAAGCAGGGTTTACTGGCTGCGTTTGGCACCTACGGTAGCTATTGCTTCGCAGATTGATGATAACTCTGCAGCCCTTTGGCATTCCCGTATTGGTCACCCTTCCCTTTCTATACTTCAGCAGTTACCTAATATTCAAATAAACGGTGGCTTAGACCCTTGTGATAGTTGTCATAGGGCTACGCAAACTAGGTCTATTTTTTCTACTTATAAGTTAATTTCTAAGGATTGTTTTGATCTTGTTCATTGTGATGTTTGGGGTCCTTATAGGACTCCGGCTGTTTCAGGAGCCCGTTATGTTTTAACTCTAGTGGACGATTTTTATAGAGGAGTTTGGATTCATCTTATGGTTAATAAATCAAAAGTTGCCTCTTTAATTGCTAATTTTTGTGCCATGACTAGTCGTCAATTTGGAAAACAAGTAAAAAGTTTTCGTACTGATAATGGAACTGAGTTTACCTGTATGCGTCCTTTCTTTAACCAATATGGGATTGATTTTCAAACTTCTTGTGTTGGTACTCTTTAACAGAATGGTAGAGCTGAATGAAAGCATGGGCATATTTTGAATGTTGCTCGAGCACTTCGTTTTCATGCTCATCTTCCTTTAGAGTTTTGGGGTGATTGCATTTTGACTGCAGCTTATTTGATGAATCAAACTCCAACTCCTCTTTCTTCACAATAAAACTCCTTTTGAAATATTACATGGATGTTTGCCTGATTTTGATCGATTGAGGGTTTTTGGTTGCTTGTGTTTTGCTTCTACTATCCCACGTTCCACTGATAAGTTTGCACCTAGAGCCCGAAAATGTGTTTTTCCTGGTTATCCTAGAGGACAGAAAGGCTGGAAAATGTATGATTTAGAGACCTATGAACGTTTCGTATCTGCTAATGTTACTTTTTATGAAACACAATATCTTTTTCATCCCATTTCTTCTCCAGCTGCACAATCCAGTGCTGAGTCTCATCCCTCTATTTTTGATGATACCTATGACCCTCTTTCCCATTCGCAGACGGATGTCAGGGGGAGTGCGATTCGATCTCCTACTGCTTCCGTTCATGAACCTGATCTTAACTCCACAAATGCCCCAACGCAGATGGACGTCAGGGGGAGTGGAGTTCTATCTTCTTCTGATTCTATTCAAGTCATAACTGACCCTAGCTCCACATTGGCCCCCACGCAGACTTTTGATAGGTCTCTTGTCACTGTTTAAGAAACAACTCGCCGTTCTACCCACGATAGGACTCCTTCTGTAAAGTTAAGAGACTATGTCTGCAACACTGTGTGTAGTTGTGTGGCCCCTTCATTTCCTTCATCTCAACCATCTCGGTTATCAGGTATATCCTATCCTATAGCTAATTATGTTAAGTGCTCACGTTTTTTGCCTGCACATGTTGTTTTTATTGCTGCTATTCAGTCTGTTCCAGAACCGACTACTTTTGCTGCTGCTGCTTCTGATCCTTTGTGGAAGGCTTCCATGCAAGCTGAGATTGATGCTTTGCAACGAAATGGGACTTGGACACTTTTCGACCTCCCTCCAGGGAAGAGACCCATTGGTTGTAAATGGGTTTACAGGATTAAGTATAAATCAGATGGTACTATTGAGAGGTACAAAGCCAGATTGGTGGTTCTTGGAAATAATCAGGAAGCGGGCATTGACTACAAAGAGACATTTGCTCCTGTGGCCAAAATGGTGTCTGTACGCATTTTGCTTATAGCAGCTGTTATTCAGAACTGGGAACTGCATCAGATGGATGTTCATAACGATTTTCTACACGACGACTTGCATGAGGAAGTTTATATGAGACCTCCTCCTGGTTTTTCTAACACTTCTGGCAAGTTTTGCAGGCTTAATCGCTCTCTGTACGGGCTTCGACAGGCTCCTAGGAACTGGTTTGCTAAGTTGACTGCAGCTCTGCGCAGGTTTAACTTCATTCAGTCTCGTGGTGATTATTCCTTGTTCTCTTATACAAGTTCTGGCGTCTGTCTGCATGTTCTGGTTTATGTTGATGATCTTATTATTGCTGGGAATGATTCTGCTGCTATTGCTAAGTCTAAGGGTCAGTTGAGTTCATGTTTTCATATGAAAGATTTGGGCCCTCTCAAGTACTTCCTTGGTATTGAGATTGCTCGTTCTGCTGATGGTTTGTTCTTATCTCAGCGGAAGTATACTCTTGACATTCTATCTGGGGCAGGTTTACTTGGACCCAAGCCTTGTGAGTTCCCGATGGAACAAAATCATAAGCTTGCACTCTCATCTGCACCTCTGTTTGATGCTCCGGATAGATATCGTCGGCTGATTGGTCGCTTGCTTTACTTGATAATTACTCGTCCTGAGATTTGTTTTGCTGTTCACACTCTTGCTCAGTTCATGCATGAGCCTACTATTGATCATTGGGATGCTGTTGTTCGTGTTCTTCGGTATCTCAAGAGTCATCCGGGCCAGGGTATTTTCTTATCTTCCAGCAGCAGTTTGGAGCTTACAGCTTTCTGTGATTTTGATTATGCGACGTGTCCTCTAACACGTCGTTCAGTTACTGGCTACTTTGTTCAGGTTGGACCCTCTCCAGTTTCTTGGAAGACTAAGAAACAGCACACGGTCTCCAGGTCATCTGCCGAAGCTGAATATCGTTCCATGGCAAGCGCCTGCTGTGAGCTTATTTGGCTCAAGGAGTTGCTTCATTCTCTCGGCATCACTCATTTGGCTCTCATGCGTTTGTTTTGTGATAGTCAGGCTGCTCTTCACACTGCCGCTAATCCGGTGTTCCACGATCGGACTAAGCATATTGAGGTGGACTGTCACTTCATTCGAGATCTCTTACTTGCTGGCACTATTCGCACTGCTCATGTTCGTACTCATTCTCAGCCAGCTGATATCCTTACTAAGGCCCTTGGCTCTCAACAGTTTCATTTTTTATTGGGCAAGTTGGGCATTCGGGATCCCCATGCTCCAACTTGAGGGGGAGTATTAGGAGATATTGCATATATTGTATTTATGTACATTATTTAGCTTTCCTTGTAGATGCCTTTTAGGGTTTTGTATATAAACTCTCTTTACGTAATATATCAGCCAAGGTTTTTGAGGCAAATCATTCTTTATACTTATTTTGTTTAATTCAATATATTAATTTGCAAATATTTTATTTGTCCATTCAATCTAACATATTTTATTTTACCTATTAATATATTAAATAATATTGATAACTATTTTCAGTTTATAACAAAATCCATCAAGGCTTAACTAATCACAAAAGAAAGCAATCAAACATTCCATTTATCTTCTTCTTCGTTTTTTTTTTTTTTAAACAGAGTAAACACAGAGTCTAGGGTTGTTGGTTGTGATTATTGTTGTTATGAAATTATTCTTATTCTATTTTCTGGGTAGGGCTTCACTGGAGAGGAGATGTGATTCACAAACAAGGATCTGTTTACTCGTTTATAGCTAAATCAATTTTTTTTTTTAATTTTGCACGATATTATAGTTGCAATGGAGAAATGAATATAATTGATATTGGATTTTTTTTATTATTCTTATTCTTTAGTACTAGTATGCTTTTTGTTAAAAGATGGCGAAATGCCTTTTTAAGTTACCGAATGAAAGAAATCAATTTGATTCACTTTATCATGGTAAAGTATTTTTAATTGATTTAGTTATTTGAACTAGGACGGTGATAATTTATTTAATTGTATGGATATACATGATAAATAGTTGTGATAGTTTTTCTATATGAGTTTAAGTGTGAAATTAGATACAAAATCTAGATAAATGTGAAATTATTTAACTCTTTTAGGGAGGTTATGAAAATACTTTTCCAAAATAAAAAAATTCCAACTTTGTTTTTAGGCAATGTTGTTGTTAAAAATATAAAAACCTACATGTCATCCCCAAATATTCTTCTCAGCTTAAGAAATATGAAATGATAATTAATAGAGAATGACCTGACAAGTTCAGGTCGGTTGGTCATATTCTGTTTAGCGACCTGAAGAAGAGTGAAATGTCAAGTCGCACGGTTGGCGATTTAATGTCTGGCGACCTGTAAATGAGCGCAGTGTCAGGTCGCAAGGTTGGTAACTTCTCAGGTCACACGATAGCTCGGCCAGAGGTCGAACGTACTATTGACAAAAGGACTCAGATGAGGACAACCTACCCGACGCCAGCAAATGACGTCAGCCCTAATTCAGTACATCCAACTGTTAGGATGTACTGTAGCAATGGTGACCATAGAATTTGAATTAATGTATTGTAGCGGTCTTAACCACATATTTTAGGGTTACTTTTACTATAAATAGTGGGGACATTTCCTGATGTAGTTTTTAAGAAATGAATGAATGAAATTTAAATGAAAAAGTTGAAATCAAAATATTTTTGAATATGTGTTCTTTACTTTCTTTCATGGTATAAGAGCAGGTTTTTACCTGACTTTGAACACCTCTTCTCTCGTCTACTTCTTCATCTGATGGAGGGTATCACACCTCCACATCATGAGGCTCAAGCGAGCTCTCACTCAGTATTTCAAAACACTTCTCTTTCTTCCCCAAACTCAAACTCAGCTATCCAGCTGCAAAATCAACTGATCTCTATCAAACTAAATGACTCCAATTACCTGCTTTGGAAAATGCAAGTTTACATAGCCGTCAGAGGGTACGGGCTTGAAGGCTATCTTACTGGAGAAATCAGACCTCCATTACAGTTCACCGAAGGATCAGTTAACCCGGAATTTCTGCTCTGGGTTCGGCAAGATCAATTGTTAGCATCCTGACTTCTCTCCTCTCTTTCTAAAAGTCTACTTACCATGATGGTTGACCTTGCATCCTCAAGAGAAATCTGGCAAACTCTGGAGGACAATCTTTCCAGTCAAACTGCATCTCGAAAGATGCAGTACCAGATGCAGCTCTCCTCTATTGAGAAAGGAACTATGAGCATCAGAGTATATGTTAACAAAGTCAAGAGTTGCTGTGACATGCTCGCTTCAGCTGGTCAACCCGTTTCAGAAGAAGATCAAGCAATGCATGTTCTCACCGGGCTTGGAGGATATTTTGACCCGGTGGTGGTAGCAGCTACAGCTCGGAGTGACTCACTCACCCTCAGGAACATTCTGCCTATGTTATTAAGCTTTGAGAACAGACTGGAAGCTGGAAATGCATCCAACTTCATCAATACAGAAGGATCAAGCCCTACTATCAATATTGCCAATCAGTATTCTGGTCAGAAGAAGGACACCTGGACTGGTGCAGGAGCAAACAGAGGAAGAGGTCGTCACCCTGGAAGAGGTGGCCGAGGGAGGACCAACAGCTACAGAGGACGAGGTGGAAGAGGTTTCAGACCGGGAAACAGGTCGCCTTGTCAAATATGTGGTTACTCTAATCACTCTGCTAACAAATGCTATTATCGTTTTGACACTGCCTACACTGCCCAGTCCAATGCACAGAACAGCCTCAACACTTCAGCGAGCTCCTACTGCGCCTATCCTATGACTCAGTGTATTGATCCCTCTGCCTTATCACTGATGTCAGATTCAGGCAGCGATGCGAGCTGGTATGCTGACTCTGGAGCCTCTAATCATGTCACAAATGATCTTGCTAATCTCAACATTGTCTCAGAATTCCAAGGACACAACAAGGTTCAAGTAGGGAATGGATCAGGTTTGTGAATTTCTTATATTGGTAATTCACAGTTTCATTCCAACAACAAATCCTTTTTACTCAAAAAACCTCTTCATGTTCCGCACATCACTAAAAAACTCATTAGTGTCTCTCAATTTGCTCAAGATAACTCTGTTTACTTTGAATTTCATCCTACCTCTTGCTATGTAAAGGACCAGGTTACACATCAAATTCTTCTCCGAGTCTCTCTTAGGAATGGTCTGTACAAATTTGACATCCAGCTCGCCAAACCCTCCAGGTCGCTCACCTCCAGCTCGCCATCAACCACACCTACCTTCTTCATGAGACAAAACCCTAGAATCTTCATCACTGAGTCCAGTGATTCGAATAAAGAAGCTGCTCTACAGTTGTGGCTTCTTAGATTAGGGCATCCTGCCAATAATGTATTACAAGAAGTTCTCAGAACCTGTAATCTTTCCATTTCTAATGTTAATAAAATTACCTTTTCTACTTGTTGTGCTTGTCTTCAGGGTAAAAGTCATAAACTACCCTTTTCTCCTTCAGGGACCGAATATACAAAATCCTTTGATCTTGTACATATCGATATATGTGGTCCTGCTCCTGTCAAATCCTCGAATGGTTCTCCTATTATGTTTCCTTTATTGACCAATATACTCGATATACCTAGATCTATCTGCTAAAGCATAAATCTGATGTGCTCGCTGCCTTCTCTCATCTGCAAAATCTTATTCTTACTCATTTTAATTCTAAAATCAAATCGGTACAAAGTGATGGAGGGGGGGAATTTATAGCCCTTACAAATCTGTTTCACTCCTCAGGGCTACACCACTGAATCTCTTGTCCCTACACACCTCAACAAAACGGCCTTACTGAAAGAAAACATCAACACATTGTTGAAAAGGGTCTTTCTCTCCTCTCTCATTCGCATCTACCTATCAAATACTGGGATGATACCTTCACCACTGCTGTCTATCTCATAAATCGATTACCCTCTAAAATCACTCAGTACAGAAGTCCTCATCAGCTTCTATTAAATCAAGTCCCCAACTACACTCATCTCAAACCTTTTGGGTGTCTCCGTTACCCTCATCTTAGACCGCTCAATAAACACAAGCTTCAGTTCAGGTCGATTCCTAGTACATTTCTTGGTTACAGTGAACACTATAAGGGTTTCAAAGTCCTACTCCCAGATAACAAAGTTATAATCACCAGACATGTGATCTTTGACGAGCTCAAATTTTCCTTCTCTAAAAACTCTGAACCTCATTCCTTCTCCAACGTTCAACTATCAATCCTTGGTCCTCCACCTCTTATACCACAAGCGACCTCGCCATATGTGCCAGCGAGTTCCCCACAACCACGTGCGACCTCCACACAATCTCATGTTCAGCCCTCCATACTTGGTCCACCTCCTTCCTTCCATGTACCTCAGAATCCATATCCCGCGACCTCACCATCATCCTTCCTAGTCCATCTACTATTCCCCTAACTATTGAATTACCAATTATGGGCTCTCCGCATGCCTCTCCTTTTCCTCGAACTAACACTCTTGCAGGTACACACCATATGGTCACACGGGCTAAGGCAGGAATTTACAAGCCCCGGGTGCTCAGTGCTCGGCTTCTTGATTTTAAGGAGCCCTCCTCCTATGTTGAGGCTTTAGCTCATCCCAAGTGGAAAGTATCTATGAATGAAGAGTATGCAGCTCTCCTTAAAAATCAGACATGGTCTCTTTCTGAGCTACCTCCGGGCAAGTCCCTGATCGGTTGCAAGTGGGTATTCAAATTAAAAACTCTTGCTGATGGTTTTGTTGCTCGTTATAAGGCCAGATTGGTTGCCAAGGGATACATTCAGGTGCCTTATTTTGATTTTACTGACACTTTCAGCCCGGTTGTTAAAGATGCAACTATCCGAGTTGTGCTCTTTGAATCGAACTTTTTCGCATTTAAAAATAATGAAAAGCTTGTCCGCAAGAGAACGGAGCTGTTATATGCGATAAGCTGATCCGAGTCGAATCACGAGGAATTTCAATCGGCGTCGATAAATGTTTGTTCACAATTTTTATAATAAAACACACGATCCATTTCTTTGTTGAAGGGTTCTACAACTACGAATTTAAAAACGAGCATGCAATTATTAAAAACCTAATTAACTAATTAAATCTAATTAAAAACATGAAAATTCAGATAATTAAAAACGAGAAGCATCATTATCAACTAGCAAGTCGAAAGCATTTGAATTACTAAAATAACATAGTCGAACTAACATATTGATAATGAAACGTACAACATAAGAAAACTAAATCCAAAGACAAATTACAAAAAGCAGGAAATTACTACTTATAGTTCATGAAAATCTGCAGCAAACGATCAAGTTTCAGCGTCAAACGATGACAAGTAACGACGGTGAACGTAGAAACGAGCCTTCGATGCAATCTTCGAACAAAATCTTCAAATATGATGGGAAAGGGAAAGGGGAATATATTTCTAAGTGTTCTGGACCTTGCCCCCTCGAAGTCTGGTGTCTCAAATGGAAAATCAGCCGTTTTTTATAGATTTCTTCAAAAATAACCGCTCAACCGCCGGAGCGTCGACGGTGCGTCAGTCGACGCGAGCCAGGCTGCACGCGTCGACAGTCAGTGCGTCGACTGACGGGCCTAGGATCGACACTTCAGAACCTTTGCGTCGACGGTGCGTCGACGGTGCATTAGTGGACGCGAGCCACGCTGCACGCGTCGACAGGCAGTGCGTCGACTGACGGGCCTAGGATCGACGCTTCAGAACCTTTGCGTCGACAGTGCGTCGATGGTGCGTCAGTCGACGCGAGCCAGGCTGCACGCGTCGACAGGCAGTGCGTCGACTGACGGGCCTAGGATGGACGCTTCAAAACCTTTGCGTCGACGGTGCGTCAGTCGACGAGGGCCTAACGTCGATAGTGCGTCGACGGTGCGTCAGTCGACGCACCTGCATGGCTTCAGCTCGTCGCTCGTCCCATTTTCCTCGTTTTGAGCTAAGATATTAACATTAAATAAAGTTAGATTATTTCATACAAAATAAAGTAAAAACACATTAAACACCATAAGAAATAAAAAACATAAAAAAGGAAGAAAAACGATAAAAGATAAGCTTAAAACACATAAAAGCACACAACATACGATGCAAAAACACACGAAAATCACATAAAAATATGTACAAATCACTCTCCATCGCAGTCAACTGCAATTGGTCGGTCCAGCAATTGGACGTCAATAATGCTTTTCTGCATGGCAAGCTGGACCGAGAAATTTTCATGGCTCAACCACCTAGTTTTGACCATGAGGGTACCAATCTTCTGGTGTGTAGATTGTCAAAAGCTATTTATGGGTTTAAACAAGCTCGTCGCGCTTGGTTTGGAAAATTACGAGCTGTTCTTATTGACTTTGGTTTCTCTGCTTCCCGAGCTGATAGCTCTCTCTTCTACTCAAATGATTCCTCGGGCTGCATCTGGGTCTTAGTATATGTGGACGACATTCTTGTCACTGGCAGCGACAAGGTCGAAATTTCGCGACTTATTAATCATCTTGATTCCACCTTCTCTTTAAAAAATCTCGATGAAATTTTCTTGGCATTGAGGTCTCGCACATTGCTCAAGGTCTACATTTGAATCAAGGAAAGTACATTTCTACTCTTCTTGAAAGAGCAGGTATTTCTGGAGCTAAGGCTACACCTACACCAATGGTTGTCTCTCCTGTCCTCTTTAAGTCCCAAGGGGAGCCTACTGTTGATCCAACTTTCTACCGGAGTATTGTTGGAGAACTTCATTATATCACAATTACTCGCCCTGATATCTCTTACAGTGTGAACAAAGTGTGCCAATATATGCACTGTCCTCTCAGCACTCACTGGCGAGCTATCAAACGAATTTTGCGATATCTTGCTGGTACCACTTCTTATGGGCTCACCTACACTAAAACCTCATTCTTTGCTCTAACAGGTTTTTCGAACTCCAACTGGGTTGGTGATCTGGATGACAGAAAATTCGTCACTGGTTTTTGTATTTTTCTAGGTCGTATTATTGTCTCCTCGTGTTCTAAGTAGCAAACCTCCGTTTCAAGGTCCAGCACTGAGGTTGAATATCGCAGTCTTGCTTATGCTACTGCTGACTTGGTCTGGATCTGCTCCTTGCTCAGCGAGATTCAGGTCACTCTTCCCGCTGTTCCCACAATTTGGGTCGATAATCAGAGTGCTATTGCTTTTGCCTCCAATCCTGTTCACCATGCTCGTACGAAGCACTTTAAATTAGATCTTAACTTTGTTAGCGACCTCATTGCCAAGAAATCGCTGCAAGTTTGGTTTATCCCTTCCATTGATCAGACTGCCGACATTTTCACCAAGCCACTATCTCCTCAATTCTTTGCTCAGCTTTGAAACAAGCTCTCTGTTGTTCCTATCGCCGCCCTCGAATTGAGGGGTGATAATAGAGAACGACCTGACAAGTTCAGGTCGCCTGGTCATATTCTGCTTAGCGACCTGAAGAAGAGTGCAATGCCAGGTCGCACGGTTGGCGACCTAATGTCTGGCGACCTGGAGACGAGCGCAGTGCCAGGTCGCAAGGTTGGTAACCTCTCAGGTCGCACGATAGTTCGACCAGAGGTCGAACGTACTATTAACAAAAGGACTCAGATGAGGACAACCTACCCGACGCCATCAAATGACGTTAGTACATCCAGCTGTTAGGATGTACTGCAACAATGGTGACCATAGAATTTGAATTAATGTACTGTAGTAGTGTTAGCCACATATTTTAGGGTTAACTTTACTATAAGTAGTGAGGACATTTCCTGATATAATTTTTAAAAAATGAATGAAATCTAAATGAAAAGGTTGAAATCAAAATATTTTTCAATATGTGTTCTTTACTTTCTTTCGATAATTAAAAGCAAACAGACACACTTGACGAGTTAGGTTTAAACATGAAACTGCAGTCATTAATGTCGTGTATGTGGTGTCTGATTTGTACACCGCACGATGTCTTCCACTTGCCACAATGACGTATGATTCACAAATGCATCCTAAAAATATGAAATTAATTACTTTATAATTACTATAATACCTTATGAACCCTATACTGTCCAATTCTTTTACTCGTTGCTGGCGATTAGGGAAATAGGTTCTTATAAAAGCTTCATGGGATGTGAGTTTTTATTAGATCATAGTTGTTTGGTTTAGTTTTTTGGAAAAACTTTTGGTAAGAACTTACAATAAGCTACTGATTCGGCCTAATAAGGCACTTGTTTAAAAAATGATATAAATTGAAGCCTTTTCTAGTAAATTAGTAGCTTATTGGAAAAAAAATTCATATTTATCTTTTTATTGTAATATATATTTTGTTTTATAAACTAACATGTTATCTACATTTTACGTAAATATTGTTATTAAACATAAGAAAGTTTTTGTTTATAATTATAATTGTAATTCTTATTATTTTACACATATTTTTTCTTTATAAAAGAAATTGTTTTTAAGAAGTCTTTATTTATTTTATATTGTTTCATAATTTTTTATTTATAATATATTTATCCTTCTTAATCATTTTTATACTGGTAAAAAAGATTTATTCAACAATTTTAATAAACTAATTTATCAAATAGTAATTTAAATTTACTATCAGCTACCGGTCATAATCTCTTGAAATCGACTAAATTAATCGGGGCTTATTTGAGAAAAAATTGATTTATTCTTTTCCAACTAGTCTACTCACCTTCGATTTCCTGCCGCCTTAAGATGTCCTTTACAAGGATTTGTTGATGTCAGCCTCACCATATTTAGCATGTTTGTATCCTAATTAGATGTTCAAAGCCAAGTCATTATTATTGGATATTTTTATCTGAGTGGTGAGTGTGGGACCACTTTATCAACTAATTATGGTACCAGATATTAATTTCATAAACAAACCCAGCAAATATCGGCATATCCCTCTCTCTTCATCCGTCCAAACAAACGAGATCCCAATCATTAAATTTATTTATGAATCCAATTTGCTAGCACACATTGGAAAACCTGACTTCAAAATAACCTCTTTTTATATGAAAATGGGGTGCAGCTTCACCTAGTGCAGAAACAGCATTCTAAAACAAAATATCCTGGTGCATCTAGAAGGGTATTTAAAATACTGTTCTATATTAGACTTTCCAGAACGATTTTTGAAATTACCGTTCTGGATAGACGATTTTCCAGAACGGTATTCAAATACCGTTCTGGATTGTACACTTTCCAGAACGGTTTTTGAAAGACTGTTCTGGATTGACACATAAAACCAGAACGGTTTTCAATAACCGTTCTGGAAAGTGTACAATCCAGAACGGTATTGCAAAACCCTTCTGGGAAGTGGGACAGTCCAGAACGGTATTTAAATACCGTTCTGGAATATACGAAAATCAAGATCGTTATTTAAAAAACCGTTCTCAAATGTCTTGGTCAATTTAATGCCGCGTAAATAAAAAATTTTTGCCGCCCTTTTATTACTTTCCAGAACGGTTTATTTAAACCCCTTCTGGATGTAATCGCCGATACAGAACGGTAACAAAATACCGTTCTCGAAAGTTCACCGATACAGAAGGGTATTTAAAATACCGTTCTTGAAATTCTGCCGATACAGAACGGTATTTTAAATACCGTTCTCGATATGAATTTAGCGAATTAGAATTTTTCATTACCACTCAGCCCGTTTTTTAAACCAAAAAACAGAAAGTGCAGAGACAAATTTTTCAGCCCGTTTTTTTTCAACTCTCTCCCTAATTTCGACCTTATCATCCCCTCGCTCCGGCAAGCCGCCGCTGCCAGCTCAAACCTGAGGAAGACGGAGTTTAATTGAGTTCATCGTCGGCGTTTTCTCAAGATAATCGAACCCATTGCTGATTTGGAAGGCGGCCGAACTCAGGTTTTCTTCTTCTTCTTCTAGGGTTTATGGTTTCTGCATATATTCTTTTTAATACTTGTACAATTGAGTCGATCTACTTGTTTAATTGAGTGCCTCTTCTTCTAGGGTTTATGATTCGAACCCAATTTTATTGTTTTCTTCGGTCTCTGTCAGATTCGAACCCAATTGGGGRAAATTTGATTTTTCATAAATCGAGCTCTTAATTCCATGGTTTTTATTTTGTTATACATTTTAATTTTATTTTCATATGAATTGGGTAAGAGTTGAATATGAATTATCCAGTTTGGAGAGGAATTGGGTAAGAGTGAACTATTTTTCCTACAATTA